>JARNME010000265.1:0-53392 GCA_030179655.1 Scaptomyza flava
GCCTAAATTCAATAAACAAACAAACACACGAGCAATTTGGTGAAAAACTGAATTTTAACTTTACGCTTTGATATATTGAGCGACGTTAGAGCTCAGTAAACTAGTAGTACAGTCCCAAAACAACATCCAAATCGAAAATGAATGGAAAAGTTATGATCTGAAGGAAACTCTAAATGCCTTGCAGATCAATCAAGTGGTCCTTAAACCTATAAAATTCTAGACTAAGATTAAAATATCTAAACACATCCTTGGAATGCATCTTCTTACCAAATAAAATCTGGCCAAATGAACCAACTTATTAAATCGGCAAAACACGGTTTTAAGTAATCCACATGTTCAGTTGATGACCTTTTCATACTCAAAACCAATCACCCTCGAAATATTGCTTTCTATAACCAAATTCTGAAATATCAACTTTTCGGCTTAAGCATCTATTGAGTTTGCTTCAGCTCGATCAAAACAAATGATTAAGGCCTATAACGTTCCAGATTTTGAGACAATCTATTATAGACTTTCACTGTCTGTGAACCAAAAAATCATTGCACCACTCAAAAAGGTACAAACAGACTCTATACTGTCGATTCTAAAATATATTCCTCGCACCGTAAACATGATAAAGCGATATAGTACTCAACTATCATACATAAAAAAGACCAAGATCCAGAATAAGACAAAGAAATGACCAACGTACAACTTAGCCTAAATTCAATAACAAACAAAACACACGAGGCATTGGTGAAAAAATGAATATAACTGTAAAGATTGATAATATATGGCATGGACTTTTAGAAGATCGGTAAGACCTATAGTAAAGGCCAAAAACATCAAATCGAATTATTAAATATAAAAGTTAATGATCTTGAAAGAACTCTAAAATTGCCTTGCAGCTAGTCAATAAGTGTGCTCCTTAAACTATAAAATTCTAGACTAAGATTAAAATATCTAAAACATCTTTGAATGCCATCTTCTTCCAACTAACCTCTGGCCAACTGAGACCAAACGGATCTAAATCGGACAAAAAATGTTAAGTAATACAGTCAGTTTGTGATAAAATGTCATACTCAAAACCAAATCACCTCGAATATTGCTTTAATAGAAACCAAATTCTGAAATATAAACTTTTCGGCTTAAGCATCATCTTGAGTTTGCTCAAGCTCATTACAAAACACATTGAGTAAGCCTAATAACGTCCAGATTGGACAATTTATTATAAGACTTTCAACCTGTGGTGAACAAAAAATAAATATGCACCACTTCAAAAGGTACAAACCGGATCTATACTGTCAGAGTTCTATGGGAATATATTCTCTCACCGGAAACATGTATAAAGCGATTATAGTATTCAGCTGAACCTACATAAAAAGCGTAGGAGCTGCAGAATGGGACAAGTCAATAAACCCAACTACAATTTAGCCTAAATTCACAATAACAACCAAAAACAACCCGAGCAATTGGTGAAAAACTGATTATTACTTTACAGCGTTGATATATATTGGAGATTTTAGAGCTCGGTAAGACCTAATAGTAAGCCCAAAATCATCCTAATCGACTAATAAATAGAAAGTTTATGGTCCTGAAGAACTCTAAATTGCCTTGCAGTATTACAATAAGTGTGCACCCTTAAACTATAAAATCTAGACTAAGATAACATATCTCAAAACTTCTTCGAATGCCAACTTCTTCTAACTGAAAACATGGCCAATGAGACCAAAACTATATAAATCGGGACAAAAATGTTAAGAATCAAATGTTCAGTTTTGATGAAATTTTCATACTCAAAACCAAATCACCTCGATATTGCTTTCAATAACCAAATTCTGAAAATATCAATTTTGGCTTAAGCATCCTCTTGAGGTTTGTTCAGCTCATCAAACAAATTGATTAGCTAAGAACGGCCAGATTGGACAATTGTATAGACTTTCAACCTGTCTGGGAACCAAAGAAATACATTATGCACCACTCCCCCCAAAAAGGTAAAACAGAACTCTATACTGTCAGATTCTAAAATATTTCTACTACGTAAAATGTAATAAAGCGATTATAGTATCAACTACCTACCTAAAAAGCCCACGAGCCACAGGACTAAGACAAGAATGGACCAACTTCCAATTAGCTAAATTCAATAACAAACAAACACACGAGCATTTGGTGAAAAACTGAATTAAACTTACACTTGGATATATATGGATGACTTTTAGAGCCGGTAAGAACATATAGTAAAGCCAAAAACATCCAACTGAATTATAAATATAAAAGTTATGATCTGAAAGAATCTAAATTGCATTTGCAGTATCAATAAGTGTGCTCCTAACCTCTAACATCTAGGACAAGATTAAATATCTTAAAAACATCTTTGAATTGCATCTTCTTAACCAACTAAAAACCTGGCCAAATGAGACCAAACTTATCTAATCGGACAAAATCTCTTTAAGTAATCACATGTTCAGTTTTAATGAAATTTCAAAACCAACCAAATAAACCCTTGAATAGAGCTCTATATAACCCAAATTCGAAATAAACAACTTTTAGGCTTACGTCATCTTGAGTTTACTTCAGCTCCCAAAACAAATAAATTAAGCATAACGCCAGATTGGACAAATATTACGGATTTCAACTTTTCTGTGACACCAAAAATACATATGCACACGCAAAAGGTAACAAACCCCCTCTTACTGTCAGCTTCTAAAAGATTCTGCTCACCGTTAACATGTATGAAGCGATTGTAGTGCTCAAACTAAACCTACATAAGAGGCGAAGATATCCAGAATGGGACAAGAAATAACCAACTTCAACGTAGCCTAAAGTCAATAACAACAAAACACACGAGGAATTTGGTGAAAAACTGAAGTGTTAACTTTGCAGCTTTGATATATATGAGCGATTTTAGAGCTCAGTAAAAACCTAATAGAAAGCCCACAAACCATCAAATCGAATAATGAATGGAAAATTCTGATCTTTGGGAACTCTAAAATTGACTTGCAGCTATCAATAAGTGTGCTCCTTAAACTATAAATTCTAGACTAAGATTAAAATATCTAAAAAATCTTTGATTGCATCTTCTACCAACTAAAAACCGGCAAATGAGACCAAACTTCTCTACATCGGACAAAAAGGTTTAAGTAATCAAATGCTCAGTTTTGATTGAAATTTCAACTTCAAAACCCAATCACCTCGCATATAGTTTCATAAACCAAATTATGACATATCAACTTTTCGGTTAAAAGCATTCTCTTGGTTTGCTCAGTCATCAAACAAAGATTAAGCCTAATAACGTCAGATTGGACATTATTATAGATTTGCAACGTTTCTGTGAACCAAAAAATACAAATGCAACACTCAAACAGGTACAAACAGACCTCTATAATGTCAGATTATAAAAAATATTCTTCGCACGTTAAAACATGTTGAAGCGACTTCTATACTGTCAGATTCTAAAAATATATTCCTCTCACTGTTACCATGTATGAAGCGATTAAAGTACTAAAACTATACTACATAAAAATCCAAGATCTCTGAATAGGACAAAGAAATAACCAAACTACAACTTAGCTAAATAACTAACAAACAAAACCCACGAGCAATTGGTGAAAAAACTGAATTTATTTAAATTTACAGCCTGATATATATGGATGACTTTAAGAGCTCGGTAAGACCTATAGTAAAGCCCACAAGCTTCAACTAAAATAAGAAATAGAAAAGTAATGATTGAAAGAAACTCTAAAATTTGCCTTTGCAGCTATCAATAAGTGTGCTCCTAAACCTAAAAATTAAACGAAGATTAAAATATCTAAAACATCTTTGAATGCCATCTTCTTCCCCCAAACTAAAAATCTGGCCAATGAGACCAAAATTATCGAAATCGGACAAAAACTGTTTGAGTAATCACAGGTTCGCTTTAATGAAATTTTCATACAAAAAATCAAATCACACTCGGAATATAGTTACATTCTAACAAATCGGAAATAACAACTTTCGGCCGGATCATTTGAGTTACGTAAGCGCATTCAAAAACAATAAATAAGCCCAAAACGTCCAGATTGGACAATTATTACGGATTTTCAACTTTTTGTGACCAAAAATACATATGCACCACTCAAACACGGTACACAACGACCCTACTGAGATTCTAACAATATATTCTTCGCACCGTTAAACATGTACGAAGCGATTATAGTACTCAACTATACCACATAAAAAGCCCACAGACTCCAGAATAGGACAAGAAATTACAACTGAAACGTAGCCAAAGTCAACACCACACCACACACACTAGCAATTTTGATGAAAAAACTGAATTATTACCTTATTAAAAACTAATAGTAAGCCAAACCATCCAACTCGAATAAACCATGGAAAAAGTTATGGATCTTGAAAGAACTCTAAAAGTGCATTGCAAGCTTCATTAAGTAGCTCCCAACCCAATAAAATTCTAGACTAAATAGTGACTAGAATTTTAATGGGGTTATGGAGCTTACTTAATGATAGCTGCAAGGCAATTTTAGAGTTCTTTCAAGATCATAACTTTTCCATTTTTTTATTCGATTTGGATGGTTTGGGCTTGACTATTAGGTTTTATAAGTTAATAATTCAGTTTCATCAAAATTGCTCGTGTGTTTGTTTGTTGTGAATTTGGCTACGTTGTAAGTTGGTAATTTCTTGTCCTATTCTGGAGATCTTGGGCTTTTATGTAGGTATAGTTGAGTACTATAATCGCTTCGTACATGTTAACGGTGAGAAGAATATATTTTAGAACTGACAGTATAGAGTCTGTTTGTACCGTTTTGAGTGGTGCATATGTATTTTGTGGTTCACAGAAAAGTTGAAAATCCGTAATAATTGTCCAATCTGGACGTTATTGGGCTTAATTATTTGTTTTGATGAGCTTAAGTAAACTCAAGATGATGCTTAGGCCGAAAAAGTTGTTATTTCAGAATTTGGTTATATGTAAGCTATATTCGAGGGTGATTTGATTTGTGTATGAAAATTTCATTAAAGCTGAACATGGGATTACTTAAACAGTTTTGTCCGATTTAGATAGTTTGGTCTCATTTGGCCAGATTTTTAGTTGGGGAAGAAGATGGCATTCAAAGATGTTTTAGATATTTAATCTCGTCTAGAATTTTATAGGTTTAAGGAGCACACTTATGGATAGCTGCAAGGCAATTTAGAGTTCTTTCAAGATCATAAACTTTTCTATTTATTATTTTATTTGAATGATTTGGGGCTTTACTATAAGGTCTTACGAGCTCTAAAAGTCATCCATATATATCAAGGCTGTAAAGGTAATAATTCAGTTTTTCACCAAATGCTCGTGTGTTTGTTTGTTATTGAATTTAGGCTAAGTTGTAGTTGGGTTATTTCTTGTCCTATTCTAGAGATCTTGGGATTTTTATGTAGGTATAGTTGAGTACTTTAATCGCTTCATACATGTTAACAGTGAGAGGAATATATTTTAGAATCTGACAGTATAGAGTCGCTTCATACATGTTACGGTGAGAAGAATATTTTTTAGAATCTGACAGGTATAGAGTCTGTTTGTACCTGTTTGAGTGTTGCATTTGGTATTTTTTGGTTCACAGAAACGTTGAAAATCCTAATAATTGTCCAATCTGGACGTTATTAGGCTTAATCAATTTGTTTTGATGAGCTGAAGCAAACTCAAGAGAATGCTTAAGCCGAAAGTTGATATTTCAGAATTTGGTTGTATGAAAGCTATAGTCGAGGGTGATTTGGTGTTGAGTATGAAAATTTCATCAAAACTGAGCATGTGATTACTTAAACAGTTTTTGTCCGATTTAGATAAGTTTGGTCTCATTTGGCCAGGTTTTTAGTTGGTAAGAAGTGGCAATCAAAGATGTTTTAGATTATTTTAATCTTAGTCTAGAAGTTTATAGGTTTAAGGAGCACACTTATTGATAGCTGCAAGGCAATTTTAGAGTTCCTTCAAGATCATAACTTTTCCATTCATTATTCGTTTGGATGGTTTTGGGCTTTACTATTAGGTTTTACTGAGCTCTAAAAGTCGCTCATATATATCAAAGCTGCAAAGTAACAATTCAGTTTTTCACCAAATTGCTCGTGTGGTGTTTGTTATTGAATGTAGGCTAAGTTGTAAGTTGGTTATTTCTTGTCCCATTCTGGAGATCTTACGCTCTTTATGTAGGTTTAGTTGAGCACTACAATCGCTTCATACATGTTAACGGTGAGAGGAATATATTTTAGAATCTGACAGTATAGAGGTGTTTGTACCTTTTTGGTGGTGCATAGTAGTTTTTGGGTTCACAGAAAAAGTTGGAAATCCGTAATATTGTCCAATCTGGACGTTATTGGGCTTAAATTATTGTTTTGATGAGCTGAAGTAAACTCAAGATGATGCTTAAGGCCGAAAAGTTGTTATTTCAGAATTTTGGTTATATGAAAGCTATATTCAAGGTTATTTGGTTTTGAGTTTGAAAATTTCATTAAAACATGAACATGTGATACTAAAGAGATTTTGTCGATTTAGATAAGTTTGGTCTCATTGGGCCAGGTTTTTAGTTGGTAAGAAGATGGCATTCAAAGATTGTTTAGATATTTTAATCTTAGTCTAGAATGTTATAGGTTTAAGGAGCACACTTATTGATAGCTGCAAGGCAATTTTAGAGTTCTTTCAAGATCATAACTTTTATATTTTAATTCGATTGGGATGTTTTTGGGCTTTACTATTAGGTCTTACCGAGCTCTAAAAGTCACCATATATATCAAAGCTGTAAAGTTATAATTCAGTTTTCACCAAATTGCTCGTGTGTTTGTTTGTTATTGAATTTAGGTCTAAGTTGTAAGTTGGTCATTTCTTGTCTTATTCGGAGATCTTGGGCTTTGTATGTAGGTATAGTTGGAGTACTATAATCGCTTTATACATGTTTACGGTGAGAGGAATATATTTTAGAATCTGACAGTATAGAGTCTGTTTGTACCTTTTTGAGTGGTGCATATGTATTTTTGGTTCACCAGGACAGGTTGAAAGTCTATAATAATTGTCCAATCTGGACGTTATTAGGCTTAATCAATTTGTTTTGATGAGCTGAAGCAAACTTCAAGAGGATGCTTAAGCCGAAAAGTTGATATTCAGAATTTGGTTATATGAAAGCAATTAGTCGAGGGTGATTTGGTTTTGAGTATGAAAATTTCATCAAAACTGAACATGTGGATTACTAAACAGTTTTTGTCCGATTTAGATAAGTTTGTCTCATTTGGCCAGGTTTTCAGTAGTAAGACGTTGGCATTCGAAGATAGTTTAGATATTTAATCTTAGTCTAGAATTTTATAGGTTTAAGGAGCCACACTTATTGATAGCTGCAAGGCAATTTTAGAGTTCTTTCAGGATCATAACTTTTCATATTATTAGTCGATTAGGATGATTTTGGGCTTTACTATTAGGTCTTACCGAGCTCTAAAAGTCATCCATATATATCAAAGCTGTAAAGTTAATAATTCAGTTTTTCACCAATTGCTCGTGTGTTTGTTTGTTAGTGAATTTAGGCTAAATTGTAGTTTGGTTATTGCTTGTCCCATTCTGCAGATCCTACGCTTTTTATGTAGGTTCAGCTGAGTACTATAATCGCTTTATACATGGTTACGGTGAGAGGAATATATTTTAGAATCTGACAGTATAGAGTCTGTTTGTACCTTTTTGAGTGGGGGCATATGTATTTTTTGGTTCACAGACAGGTTGTAAAGTCTATAATAATTGTCCAATCTGGACGTTATTAGGCTTAATCAATTTGTTTTGATGAGCTGAAGCAAACTCAAGAGGATCTTAAGCCGAAAAGTTGATTATTTCAGAATTTGGTTATATGAAAGCATATTCGAGGGTGATTTTGGGTTTGAGTATGAAAATTTCATCAAAACTGAACATGTGATTACTTAAAACAGTTTGTGTCCGATTTAGAAAGTTTGGTCTCATTTGGCCAGATTTTTTAGTTGGTAAGAAGATGGCATTCAAAAGATGTTTTAGATATTTTAATCTTAGTCTAGAATTTTATAGGTTTAAGGAGCACACTTATTGTAGCTGCAAGGCAATTTAGAGTTCTTTCAAGATCATAACTGTTATATTTATAATTCGATTTGGATGTTTTTTGGGCTTTACTATTAGCGTCTTCCCGAGCTCTAAAAGTACTCCATATATATCAAAGCTGTAAAGTTATAATTCAGTTTTTCACCAAATGCTCGTGTGTTTGTTTGTTATTGAATTTAGGCTAGTTGTAAGTTGGTCATTTCTTGTCTTATTCTGGAGATCTTGGGCTGTTTTATGTAGGTATAGTTGAGTACTATAATCGCTTTATACATGGTTACGGTGAGAGGAATATATTTTAGAATCTGACAGTATAGAGTCTGTTTTGTAACTTTTTGAGTGGTGCATATGTATTTTTTGGTTCACAGACAGGTTGAAAGTCTATAATAATTGTCCAATCTGGACGTTATTAGGCTTAATCAATTTGTTTTGATGAGCTGCAAGCAAACTCAAGAGGATGCTTAAGCCGAAAAAGTTGATATTTCAGAATTTGGTTATATGAAAGCAATATTCGAGGGTGATTTGGTTTTGAGTATGAAAATTCATCAAAAATGAACATGTGATTACTTAACAGTTTTTGTCCGATTTAGATAAGTTTGGTCTCATTTGGCCAGATTTTTAGTTGGTAAGAAGATGGCATTCAAAGATGTTTTAGATATTTTAATCTTAGTCTAGAAGTTATAGGTTTAAGGAGCACACTTATTGATAGCTGCAAGGCAATTTTAGAGTTCCTTCAAGATCATAACTTTTCCATTCATTATTCGATTTGGATGGTTTTGGGCTTTACTATTAGGTTTTACTGAGCTCTAAAAGTCGCTCATATATATCAAAGCTGTAAAGTTAATAATTCAGTTTTTCACCACATTGCTCGTGTGTTTGTGTGTTATTGAATTTAGGCTAAGGTGTACGTTGGTTATTTCTGTCCCATTCTGGAGATCTTACGCTCTTTATGTAGGTTTAGTTGAGCACTACAATCGCTTCATACATGTTAACGGTGAGAGGAATATATTTTAGAATCTGACAGTATAGAGGTGTGTTGTACCTTTTTGAGTGGTGCAATGTATTTTTGGTTCACAGAAAAGTTGGAAATCCGTAATATTTGTCCAATCTGGACGTTATTGGGCTAATTATGTGTTTTGATGAGCTGAAGTAAACTCAAGATGATGCTTAAGCCGAAAAGTTGTTATTTCAGAATTTGGTTATATGAAAGCTATATCAAGGGTGATTTGGTTTGAGTTGAAAATTTCATTAAAACTGAACATGTGATTACTTAAAGAGATTTTGTCCGATTTAGATAAGTTTTGGTTCATTTGGCCAGGTTTTAGTTGGTAAGAAGATGGCATTCAAAGATGTTTTAGATATTTTAATCTTAGTCTAGAATTTTGATGGTTTAAGGAGGACACTTATTGATAGCTGCAAGGCAATTTAGAGTTCTTTCAAGATCATAACTTTTATATTTATAATTCGATTTGGATGTTTTGGGCTTTACTATTAGGTCTTACCGAGCTTTAAAAGTCATCCAATATATCAAAGCTGTAAGTTAATAATTCGTTTTCACCAAATTGCTCGGGTGTTTGTTTGTTATTGAATTTAGGCTAAGTTGTAAGTTGGTCATTTCTTGTCTTATTCTGGAGATCTTCGGCTTTTATGTAGGTATAGTTGAGTACTATAATCGCTTTATACATGTTTACGGTGAGAGGAATATATTTAGAATCTGACAGTTAAAGTCTGTTTGTACCCTTTTGAGTGGTGCATATGTATTTTTGGTTCACAGACAGGTTGAAAGTCTATAATAATTGTCCAATCTGGACGTTATTAGGCTTAATCAATTTGTTTTGATGAGCTGAAGCAAACTCAAGAGGATGCTTAAGCCGAAAAGTGATATTTCAGAATTGGTAATATGAAAGCAATATTCGAGGGTGTGATTTGGTTTTGAGTATGAAAATTTCATCAAAACTGAACATGTGATTACTTAACCAGTTTTGGTCCGATTTAGATAAGTTTGGTCTCATTTGGCCAGGTTTTCAGTTAGTAAGAAGTTGGCATTCGAAGATAGTTTAGATATTTTAATCTTAGTCTAGAATTTATAGGTTTAAGGAGCACACTTATGATAGCTGCAAGGCAATTTTAGAGTTCTTTCAGGATCATAACTTTTCTATTTATTAGTCGATTAGGATGATTTTGGCTTACTATTAGGTCTTACCGAGCTCTAAAAGTCATCCATATATATCAAAGCTGTAAAGTTAATAATTCAGTTTTTCACCAAATTGCTCGTGTGTTGTTTGTTATTGAATTTAGGCTAAGTTGTAGTTTGGTTATTTCTTGTCCTATTCTAGAGATCTTGGGATTTTTAGTAGGTATAGTTGAGTACTTTAATCGCTTCATACATGTTAACAGTGAGAGGAATTATTTTAGAATCGACAGTATAGAGTCGCTCATACATGTTAACGGTGAGAAGAATATTTTTTAGAATCTGACAGTATAGAGTCTGTTTGTACGGTTTGAGTGTTGCATTTGTATTTTTTGGTTCACAGAAACGTTGAAAATCTATAAAATTGTCCAATCTGGACGTTATTAGGCTTAATCAATTTGTTTTGATGAGCTGAAGCAAACTCAAGAGAATGCTTAAGCCGAAAAGTTGATATTTCAGAATTTGGTTGTATGAAAGCTATATTCGAGGGTGATTTGGTTTTGAGTATGAAAATTTCATCAAAACTGAGCATGTGATTACTTAAACAGTTTTTGTCCGATTTAGATAAGTTTGGTCTCATTTGGCCAGGTTTTTAGTTGGTTAAGAAGATGGCAATCAAAGATGTTTTAGATATTTTAATCTTAGTCTAGAATGTTATAGGTTTAAGGAGCACACTTATTGATAGCTGCAAGGCAATTTAGAGTTCCGTCAAGATCATAACTTTTCCATTCATTATTCGATTTGGATGGTTTTGGGCTTTACTATTAGGTTTACTGAGCTCTAAAAGTCGCTCATATATATCAAAGCTGTAAAGTTAATAATTCAGTTTTTCACCAAATTGCTCGTGTGTTGTTTGTTATTGAATTTAGGCTAAGTTGTAAGTTGGTATTTCTTGTCCCATTCTGGAGATCTTACGCTCTTTATGTAGGTTTAGTTGAGCACTACAATCGCTTCATACATGTTAACGGTGAGAGGAATATATTTTAGAATCTGACAGTATAGAGTGTGTTTGTACCTTTTGAGTGGTGCATATGTATTTTTTGGTTCACAGAAAAGTTGGAAATCCGTAATATTGTCCAATCTGGACGTTATTGGGCTTAATTATTTGTTTTGATGAGCTGAAGTAAACTCAAGATGATGCTTAAGCCGAAAAGTTGTTATTTCAGAATTTGGTTATATGAAAGCTATATTCAAGGGTGATTGGTTTGAGTTTGAAAATTTCATTAAAACTGAACATGTGATTACTTAAAGAGATTTTGTCCGATTTAGATAAGTTTGGTCTCATTTGGCCAGGTTTTTAGTTGGTAAGAAGATGGCATTCAAGATGTTTTAGATATTTTAATCTTAGTCTAGAATTTTATAGGTTTAAGGAGCACACTTATTGATAGCTGCAAGGCAATTTTAGAGTTCTTTCAAGATCATAACTTTTATATTTATATTCGATTGGATGTTTTGGGCTTTACTATTAGGTCTTACCGAGCTCTAAAAGTCATCCATATATATCAAAGCTGTAAAGTTAATAATTCAGTTTTCACCAAATTGCTCGTGTGTTTGTTTGTTATTGAATTTAGGCTAAGTTGTAAGTTGGTCATTTCTTGTCTTATTCTGGAGATCTTGGGCTTTTTATGTAGGTATAGTGAGTACTATAATCGCTTTATACATGTTACGGTGAGAGGAATATATTTTAGAATCTAACAGTATAGAGTCTTTTTGTGCCTTTTTGAGTGGTGCATATGTATTTTTTGGTTCACAGGAAGGTTGAAAGTCTATAATAATTGTCCAATCTGGACGTTATTAGGCTTAATCAATTTGTTTGATGAGCTGAAGCAAACTCAAGAGGATGCTTAAGCCGAAAAGTTGATATTTCAAAATTTGGTTATATGAAAGCTATATTCGAGGGTGATTTGGTTTGAGTATGAAAATTTCATCAAAACTGAACATGTGATTACTTAAACAGTTTTTGTCCGATTTAGATAAGTTTGGTCTCATTGGCCAGGTTTTCAGTTGGTAAGAAGTTGGCATTCGAAGATAGTTTAGATATTTTAATCTTAGTCTAGAATTTTATAGGTTTAAGGAGCACACTTATTGATAGCTGCAAGGCAATTTTAGAGTTCTTTCAGGATCATAACTTTTCTATTTATTAGTCGATTAGGATGATTTTGGGCTTTATATTAGGTCTTACCGAGCTCTAAAAGTCATGCATATATATCAAAGCTGTAAAGTTAATAATTCAGTTTTTCACCAATTGCTCGTGTGTTTGTTTGTTAGTGAATTAGGCTAAATTGTAGTTTGGTTATTGCTTGTCCCATTCTGCAGATCCTACGCTTTTTATGTAGGTTCAGCTGAGTACTATTATCGCTTCATACATGTTAACGGTGAGAAGAAATTTTTAGAATCTGACAGTATAGAGTCTGTTGTACCTTTTGAGTGTGCATATGTACTATTTGGTTCACAGAATCGTTGAAAATCTATAATAATTGTCAAATCTGGACGTTATTGGGCTTAATCAATTTGTTTTGATGAGCTGAAGCAAACTCAAGAGGATGCTTAAGCCGAAAAGTTGATATTTCAAAATTTGGTTATATGAAAGCTATATTCGAGGGTGATTAGGTTTTGAGTATGTAAATTTTCATTAAAACTGAACATGTGATTACTTAAAGAGTTTTTGTCCGATTTAGATAAGTTTGGTCTCATTTGGCCAGGTTTTTAGTTGGTAAGAAGATGGCATTCAAAGAGTTTTAGATATTTTAATCTTAGTCTAGAATTTGATAGGTTTAAGGAGCACACTTATTGATAGCTGCAAGCAATTTTAGAGTTCTTTCAGGATCATATTTTTCTATTTATTATTCGATTTGGATGGTTTGGGCTTTACTATTAGGTTTTACTGAGCTCTAAAAGTCGCTCATATATATCAAAGCTGCAAAGTTAACAATTCAGTTTTTCACCAAATTGCTCGTGTGTTTGTTGTTATTGAATTTAGGCTAAGTTGTAAGTTGATCATTTCTTGTCCTATTCTGGAGATTTTGGGCTTTTTATGTAGGTATAGTTGAGTACTATAATCGCTTCATACATGTTAACGGTGAGAGGAATATATTTAGAATCTGCCAGTATAGAGTCTTTTTGTGCCTTTTTGAGTGGTGCATATGTATTTTTGGTTCACAGAAAAATGAAAATCCGTTATAATTGTCCAATCTGGACGTTATTGGGCTTAATTTATTTGTTTTGATGAGCTGAAGTAAACTCAAGATGATGCTTAAGCCGAAAAGTTGATATTTCAGAGTTTGGTTATATGAAGCTATATTCAAGGGTGATTTGGTTTTGAGTATGAAAATTTCATTAAGTCCGAACATGTGATTACTTAAAGAGTTTTTATCCGATTTAGATAAGTTTGGTCTTATTTGGCCAGGTTTTTAGTTGGTAATAAGATGGCATTCAAAGATGTTTTAGATATTTTAATCTTAGTCTAGAATTTTATAGGTTTAAGGAGCACACTTATTGATAGCTGCAAAGCAATTTTAGAGTTCTTTCAGGATCATAACTTTCTATTTATTATTCGATTAAGATGATTTTGGGCTTTACTATTAGGTCTTACCGAGCTCTAAAAGTCATCCATTATATCAAAGCTGTAAAGTTAATAATTCAGTTTTTCACCAAATTGCTCGTGTGTTTGTTGTTAGTGAATTTAGGCTAAATTGTAGTTTGGTTATTGCTTGTCCCATTCTGGAGATCCTACGCTTTTTATGTGGGTTCAGCTGAGTACTATAATCGCTTCATACATGTTAACGGTGAGAAGAAATTTTTTAGAATCTGACAGTATAGAGTCTGTTTGTACCTTTTGAGTGTTGCATATGTACTATTTGGTTCACAGAATCGTTGAAAATCTATAATAATTGTCCAATCTGGACGTTATTGGGCTTAATCAATTTGTTTTGATGAGCTGAAGCAAATTTAAGAGGATGCTTAAGGCCGAAAAGTTGATATTTCAGAATTTGGTTATATGAAGCTATATTCGAGGGTGATTTGGTTTGAGTATGAAAATTTGATTAAAACTGAACATGTGATTACTTAAAGAGTTTTTGTCCGATTTAGATAAGTTTGGTCTCATTTGGCCAGGTTTTAGTTGGTAAGAAGATGGCATTCAAAGATGTTTAAGATATTTTAATCTTAGTCTAGAATTTTATAGGTTTAAGGAGCACACTTATTGATAGCTGCAAAGCAATTTTAGAGTTCTTTCAGGATCATATTTTTCTATTTATTATTCGATTTGGATGGTTTTGGGCTTTACTATTAGGTTTTACTGAGCTCTAAAAGTCGCTCATATATATCAAAGCTGCAAAGTTAACAATTCAGTTTTTCACCAAATTGCTCGTGTGTTTGTTTGTTATTGAATTTAGGCTAAGTTGTAAGTTGGTTATTTCTCGTCCATTCTGGAGATCTTACGCTCTTTATGTAGGTTTAGCTGAGCACTACAATCGCTTCATACATGTTAACGGTGAGAGGAATATATTTAGAATCTGACAGTAAGAGTCTGTTTGTACCTTTTTGAGTGGTGCATATGTATTTTTGGTTCACAGAAAAGTTGGACATCCGTAATATTTGTCCAATCTGGACGTTATTGGGCTTAATTTATTTGTTTTGATGAGCTGAAGTAAACTCAAGATGATGCTTAAGCCGAAAAGTTGATATATCTAAATTTGGTTATATGAAAGCTATATTCAAGGGTGATTTGTTTTTGAGTATGAAAATTTCTTTAAAACTGAACATGTGATTACTTAAAGAGTTTTTGTCCGATTTAGATAAGTTTGTTCTCATTTGGCAGGGTTTTTAGTTGGTAAGAAGATAGCATTCAAAGATGTTTAAGATATTTTAATCTTAGTCTAGGATTTTATGGGTTTAAGGATCACACTTATTGATAGCTGCAAGGCAATTTTAGAGTTCTTTCAAGATCATAACTTTTCTATTTATTATTCGATTTGGATGGTTTGGGCTTTACTATTAGGTTTTACTGAGCTCTAAAAGTCTCTCACATATATCAAAGCTGTAAAGTTAATAATTCAGTTTTTCATCAAATTGTGGTGTGTTTGTTTGTTATTGAATTTGGCTAAGTTGTAAGTTGATAATTCTTGTCCTATTCTGGAGATTTTGGGCTTTTTATGTAGGTATAGTTGAGTACTATAATTGCCTCATACTTGTTAACGGTGAGAGGAGTATATTTTAGAATCTAACAGTATAGAGTCTTTTTGTGCCTTTTTGAGTGGTGCATATGTATTTTTTGGTTCACAGAAAAAATGAAAATCCGTTATAATTGTCCAATCTGGACGTTATTGGGCTTAATCAATTTGTTTGATGAGCTGAAGCAAACTCAAGAGGATGCTTAAGCCGAAAAGTTGTTTATTTCAGAATTTGGTTATATGTAAGCTATATTCGAGGGTGATTAGGTTTTGAGTATGTAAATTTTCATTAAAACTGAACATGTGATTACTTAAAGAGTTTTTGTCCGATTTAGATAAGTTTGTTCTCATTTGGCAGGGTTTTTAGTTGGTAAGAAGATGGCATTCAAAGATGTTTAGATATTTTAATCTTAGTCTAGAATTTTATAGGTTTAAGGAGCACACTTATTGATAGCTGCAAGGCAATTTTAGAGTTCTTTCAAGATCATAGCTTTTCTATTCATTATTCGATTTGGATGGTTTTGAGCTTTACTATTAGGTTTTACTGAGCTCTAAAAGTCATCCATATATATCAAAGCTGTAAAGTTAATAATTCAGTTTTTCACCAAATTGCTCGTGTGTTGTTTGTTATTGAATTTAGGCTAAGTTGTAAGTTGGTCATTTCTTGTCCTATTCTGGAGATCTTGGGCTTTTTTTGTAGGTATAGTTGAGTACTATAATCGCTTCATACATGTTAACAGTGAGAGGAATATATTTAGAATCTGACAGTATAGAGTCGCTTCATACAGTTAACGGTGAGAGAATATTTTTAGAATCTGACAGTATAGAGTCTGTTGTACCTTTTTGAGTGTGGCATATGTAATTTTTGGTTCAAAGAAACGTTGAAAATCTATAATAATTGTCCAATCTGGACGTTATTATGCTTAATCAATTTGTTTTGATGAGCTGAAGCAAACTCAAGAGAATGCTTAAGTCGAAAAGTTGATATTTCAGAATTTGGTACATGAAAGCTATATTCGAGGGTAATTTGGTTTTGAGTATGAAATTTCATCAAAACTGAACATGTAATTACTTAAAGAGTTTTTATCCGATTTAGATAAGTTTGGTCTCATTTGGCCAGGTTTTTAGTTGGTAAGAAGATGGCATTCAAAGATGTTTTAGCTATTTTAATCTTAGTCTAGAATTTTATAGGTTTAAGGAGCACACTTATTGATAGCTGCAAGGCAATTTTAGAGTTCTTTCAAGATCATAGCTTTTCTATTTATTATTTGATTTGGATGGTTTTGGGCTTTACTATTAGGTCTTACCGAGCTCTAAAAGTCATCCACTTATATCAAGGCTGTAAAGTTAATAATTCAGTTTTTCACAAAATTGCTCGTGTGTTTGTTTGTAATTGAATTTAGGCTAAGTTGTAATTTGGTCATTTCTTGTCCTATTCTGGAGATCTTGGGCTTTTTATGTAGGTATAGTTGAGTACTATAATCGCTTCATACATGTTAACGGTGAGAGAAATATATTTTAGAATCTGACAGTATAGAGTCTGTTTGTGCCTTTTTGAGTGGTGCACATGTATTTTTTCGTTAACAGATAAGTTGAAAATCTATGATAATTGTCCAATCTGGACGTTATTGGGCTTAATCAATTTGTTTTAATGTGCTGAAGCAAATCAAGATGATGCTTAGGCCGAAAAGTTGTTATTTCAGAATTTGGTTATATGTAAGCTATATTCGAGGGTGATTTGATTTTTTGTATGAAAATTTCATTAAAGCTGAACATGTGATTACTTAAACAGTTTTGTCCGATTTAGATAAGTTTGGTCTCATTTGGCCAGGTTTTAGTTGGTAAGAAGATGGCATTCAAAGATGATTTAGATATTTTAATCTTAGTCTAGAATTTTATAGGTTTAAGGAGCACACTTATTGATAGCTGCAAGGCAATTTTAGAGTTCTTTCAAGATCATAGCTTTTCTATTTATATTTGATTTGGATGGTTTTGGGCTTTACTATTAGGTCTTACCGAGCTCTAAAAGTCATTCATATATATCAAGGCTGTAAAGTTAATAATTCAGTTTTTCACCAAATTGCTCGTGTGTTTGTTTGTTATGAATTTAGGCTAAGTTGTAGTTTGGTTATTTCTTGTCCTATTCAGGAGATCTTGGGCTTTTATGTTGGTATAGTTGAGTACTATAATCGCTTCATACATGTTAACGGTGAGAGGAATATATTTTAGAATCTGACAGTATAGAGTCTGTTTGTGCCTTTTGAGTGGTGCACATGTATTTTTTCGTTAACAGAAAAGTTGAAAATCTCTGATAATTGTCCAATCTGGACGTTATTTGGCTTAATCAATTTGTTTTAATGTGCTGAAGCAAACTCAAGATGATGCTTAAGCCGAAAAGTTGATATTCAGAACTTGGTCATGTGAAAGCTATATTCGAGGGTGGTTTGGTTTTGTGTATGAAAATTTCATTAAAACTGAACATATGATTACTTAAGGAGTTTTTGTCCGATTTAGATAAGTTTGGTCTCATTTGGCCAGGTTTTTAGTTGGTAAGAAGATGGCATCAGAGATAGTTTAGATATTTAATCTTAGTCTAGAATTTTATAGGTTTAAGGAGCACACTTATTGATAGCTGCAAGGCAATTTAGAGTTCTTTCAAGATCATAACTTTTCTATTTATTATTGATTTGAATGATTTTGGGCTTTACTGTTAGGTCTTAACGAGCTCCAAAAGTCATCCATATATATCAAAGCTGTAAAGTTAATAATTCAGTTTTTCACCAATTGCTCGTGTGTTTGTTTGTTAGTGATTTAGGCTAAATTGTAGTTTGGTTATTGCTTGTCCCATTCTGGAGATCCTACGCTTTTTATGTAGGTTCAGCTGAGTACTATAATCGCTTCATACATGTTAACGGTGAAAAGAAATTTATTAGAATCTGACAGTATAGAGTCTGTTTGTACCTTTTTGAGTGTTGCATATGTACTTTTTGGTTCACAGAAACGTTGAAAATCTATAATAATTGTCCAATCTGGACGTTATTGAGTTTAATCAATTTGTTTTGATGAGCTGAAGCAAACTCAAGAGGATGCTTAAGCCGAAAAGTTGATATTTCAAAATTTGGTTATATGAAAGCTATATTCGAGGGTGATTTGGTTTGAGTATGAAAATTTCATCAAAACTGAAACATGTGATTACTTAAACAGTTTTTGTCGATTAGATAAGTTTGGTCTCATTTGGCCAGGTTTTTAGTTGGTAAGAAGATGGCATTCAAAGATGTTTTAGATATTTCAATCTTAGTCTAGAATTTATAGGTTTAAGGAGCACACTTATTGATAGCTGCAAGGCAATTTTAGAGTTCTTTCAAGATCATAGCTTTTCTATTTATTATTTGATTGGATGGTTTTGGGCTTTACTATTAGGTCTTACCGAGCTCTAAAAGTCGCTCATATATATCAAAGCTGTAAAGTTAATAATCAGTTTTTCACCAAATTGCTCGTGTGTTTGTTTGTTATGAATTTAGGCTAAGTTGTAAGTTGGTCATTTCTTGTCCTATTCTGGAGATCTTGGGCTTTTTTTGTAGGTATAGTTGAGTACTATAATCGCTTCATACATGTAACGGTGAGAGGAATATATTTAGAATCTGACAGTATAGAGTCTGTTTGTTTTTTGCATTTATTATTGAATTGTATGATATTGGGTTTCATCATTTGGTCTCTTTAGCTCTATAATATACACACACATATCATACCCACCAAGCATATCAAAGCTGCAAAATTAATAATCCAGTTCTGTATCAAATTTCCTGCATCCTTGTTCATTAAATTTAATCTAGCTTTGTTTTGGATTGTGCTGCCGTGTATAGTGCCCAGGCATCAGCTTCTGTGCTTAATTGTTTGTGAAACTTTTTTTTTGTTTATGAGTGATAACAATAGTATAGTTTTTGGTGGTAGAGTATATAATTTTGTTTATTTATAAAATATCTTGTTTGGACAGGGTACATCTTAGGTTTTACGTTTTATGTTTTTGGTCTTATCTGAGTGTACATTGTTAGCGTTTTAATATTTTTTTTTTTTTTTTTTTTTTTAAATTTTATTTTGATTTTAAATTATAATTTTTAATCTCTAATTTACTGTGTAGATGGAAGAGAGTTATTTGGTTGATTAGGTTAGGTTGCTGTGGTTGATTAGTAGGTTGTGTTGATGTGTGTTGGTGTGCATCTAGTTGTGTTGTGGACTGTTGAGAGAGTGCTAAGTCTATTTCTGTTTTGTAGGTAGCTATTCGTTCATCTATGCTTTGTATTTCTGTTTTAGCAGCTATAATTTGATGGTTAATGTCATTGAGTGATGCTTCGCTCATATAATATCTAAGGATAACCGGTCCTGGACGTGCAAAATCAGAGGGATGATAGGGTAATTGGGGATAGAGAATATTATTTTATGTAGTAGGACTTGTTTTCTAATTTCAAGTGTAGATATGCGTTCTCTGTTAAGGGGTATGCTAATTGGTTGTATTATTTGGGTAGGTCTTCTGGTTGATTGGAGTGGACGGATGTGTTTGTTATATTGTTCTGCGTATCTATTTCTGCGTAATCTGGCTGGTGCATACATGTTGTTGAAGAGTTTTTTGATTTCTTCATTATGATGAGAGCTAAGTTTCTTGGCAAGTTTGAGTGATAAGTTATCATAGTAGTTACTTACATTTTGAATTTGTAGGGTTTCATGTATGTCAGAGTTTCTGGTGAGGATTGGAGCATTAGAAATCATTCTTAGTGTGTTGTTTTGAAAAGTGGTCATTTTATTAAATTGGGTGTCGCTGGTTAAGGCTCCCCAGACAGGTAGAGCATATGCCAGATAGGGGCAACTAGTTGTTTGTATAGAAGGGTTTTAGTGACTGTTGGGAGTTTACTTTTTTCATCCAAAAGCCAGTGTATTTGTGTTCTGCGTGATTTGAGTTTTGTGACAATGGATGCAGAGTGTTTGCAGAACGAGAGTTTTTTGTCTAATGTTACTCCTAAGTATGTGTGGGCTTCTTTATTTGTAATTTTTTCATTTCGTATTAGAGGTGTAGGATTATAGAGTAGTGAACCATATTGTTCTCTGAGTGTAAAGAGTACATGTGCTGTTTTGTTGGCATTGATTTGATACACCATTTATCAGTACAGTCTGAAAGTGTTTTAAGTAATGTGTTAACTTGGCCTATTGCCTCTTCTTCGGAATTTGATGCTGACATTATAACAGTGTCATCTGCATAGGTGCTAAAAGAGAAGGCGAGTTAAAGGTAGAGTAGGCCCTTATATTATCAGGGGCTGGTAAGTCAGAGGTAAAAATTGTATATAGGACTGGTCCTAGAACGCTGCCTTGTGGGACTCCGGCCAGAATTTTTTTGGTGTTGATTGGGTTCCTGTGACCTTTTACTATGAAGGTTCGATTTGATAGATAGTTTTTAATGATTTTGTAGAGAGAAGAAGGGAGTATTGACTTTAGTTTATAGAAAAGTCCTGGTGCCATACCCTATCAAATGCTTCTGTATATCTATGAAAACAGGTGAGCAGTAAAGGTTTTTTTCATAGGATTTGAGAATAAACTGGGTAAACTCTAGCTAGTTGTTGTTCTGTGCTATGTTCATAGCGAAATCCGAACTGATGATTAGGTATTGAATTTTAAAAAAGGGGGCAGTCTAGCATCCTTTTAAGGATTAGTTTTCTAGTATTTTCGAGAGTCCAGAGAGAAGGCTGATTGGACGGTATGAGTTGAGTTGGTCTGCTGGTTTTCTGGTTTTTGTATCATTGTTACTACAGCCGTTTTCCACTGTTGTGGGAAATGACCGTACTGTAGAATTCTATTATATATTAGGATTAGATAGAGTAGGCTGAGTCTGGTAGGTTTTTATAATTTTGTTATCAATGTTGTCTTGTCCAGGTGATTTGTTATTTTCACTTAGTGTTATAGGCTTGAATTGAGGAGTGGAATTATGCGGTTGTTGTGAGATTTGTTCAATTATGTATTGACGTTCTGCATATGTATTGAG
Source organism: Scaptomyza flava (assembly GCA_030179655.1). NCBI lineage: Eukaryota > Metazoa > Arthropoda > Insecta > Diptera > Drosophilidae > Scaptomyza > Scaptomyza flava. The sequence goes on from JARNME010000265.1 coordinate 21,444, forward strand.
AAGGTTGGGTCTAAATCTTGTTTCTAGATGTTGGGCAAAGGCTTCTGCTTTTTCTTGAACAGACTTACACCATTGGTTATTTGGGTTATTAGGTTCAGAATGTGTGTCCGAGTCAGAGTCCGAGCTAGAGATGGATGTTGTTGGTTGAGTTTGGTTAACAAATTTTCTAACCGGCAGGTTGGGGATCGAAATTCTTTGATTTGATTTGTAAATTTCCATAGTTTTTGCATGCTATATCTATCTTTTGATTGATAGATTCAAGTGTCCTGTTAAGTTTATTGCTTTGCTTGTTTGAGGGCCCTACGGAGTCTGTTGGAAATTATTTTATACTGCCTCTTGGCTTCACGAGATTCTAGCGAGGGGTGATTGAATTTAAGTTGTCTTTTTTGTGCAATTAGATTCCTTATTCTTTGATTAGGGTTTTTGTACTTACGAAAGCGACTATTAGAGTGAAGGAGTTCAATATTATTTGTGGAAAAGGCTGCAGCTTGGTGAATATTTCTGGTTAGGATGTCTACTGCATCCTCAATGTCTTTACCCGAGGAAAATTTCTGTGTTAAGGTGAGTGTTTTCGTTAAGCCAGGTTTGGAATTTTTTAATGTTAGCTTATACAGGTAGAATAGGGATTTTGGGCATAATGCTTACAGGTATTTTAGCAGATTAATTTTAATAGGAATATGGTCAGATCCAAGATCTGGTATAGAAGTTATATTTAGTAGATTGTGTTGAATTCCTTGGTATAGTGCAAAATCTATGGCTGATGGCCTTTTACGCTGATCATATGGGTAGTGCGTTGCTGATCCTGTGGCTAGTATATTGTAGTTGTTGTTTCTGACACATGTTATGAGTTCAGTGCCCCGATTGCAGGCTCTGATGTTTCCCCATCAGCTATGTTTGGCATTCCAGTCTCCTGCAATAAGGAAGCGAGGACGGTATTGTTGTAGGATACACTGAAAGGCTTCGTTTGTGAGTCCTCTTCCAGGCGAGCGGTATATAGCAATTATATTGATTTTGAGGTGGTCTCTGATAGTTACGCAGATTGGGGTGCATTGTATTATGTTGGTGCTGATTGTAGGCAAGGCAATGTGGTTAATTCGTTTGTTGATTAATGACTGCTGATCCTCCTCTTCTGTGAGAAGTTGGGTGGTTTGTAGTGTAGACATAGTAGCCTTCTATATTTATGGATTCTTGATCTGAGTCTGTAAAATGAGTTTCTGAAAGAAGAATTATGTCTACTTATTTTGATAGATGTGGTTTTCCAGTTCCTCAATTTTATTGAGTAGGCCAGCAGCATTCCAGAAGATTATTTTAGATAGTTATCCTGATTGTTCCTTATGGTCCGTAGGTCGTTGTTTTCCATAGTATAGGGTGATTTGTGGCTGGTCCGTAGGTTACGAGGCTAGGAGTATTATAGAGTATTGCGTTAGAATTAGTTTAGGGTTTTGTTGAATCTAGATAAAGGTTATGTGGATTCTTATGATTATAGGTTGTGCCAGGTTCGTGAGTTTTTTTTTTTTTTTTTTTTTATCTAGTTTTGGCAATGCTGCAGTTAACTTGTTTGATTAGTCGTTACCTAGTGGGTCTGGGATGTGTATTTTTGGGTGTTTTGAGAGTTTGAGTTAGTTTAACTATTTTACCCTTGTATTGAAAAGGAGAGTGAATTAAGAGATAGTTTTTGCTTTGTTTTGTAGTTTTGATGTTTTAATTTTTTAATGTTTAATTTATTTATTCTTATCTTATATGTAGTATTTTAATTAATTATTAAGTAATTTTTTTTTTTTTTTTTTTTTTTTTTTAAGAGATTATTTTAGTTGGATCTTATTGTTTTTGTGTTTTTAATTTAGTTATTATTATTTATTTATTTTATTTTTTTTTTTTTTTTTTGAGAGGTTTTGATCAATGATTTGAAAGAGGATCTTTGTAGTGTGATTAATATAGGATTATAGAAACTATTTGTTCTGCTATATTTATATTTTTATTTGTTGTTACAGGAAAAAGTTTTGAGGTCTTCTGAGTCATTGGTATTGTTTATATAATCAGGTTTGTTTTGCATAAGATTTGAGTTGAGTTTAAGATTGTTTTTGTTAGGTAGGATAATGTTAAGGTTAGTTTTGTTAATGAGAGGCTAGATAATAGGTTATGCTTAGTATATACTGCTTGTTTATAAATTGGGCAGCCTTCTATGTTGCTACATGATTACCTTTACAGTTAACACATTTGCCATCGACATTTCTTGGTTTTAGGCATGATTTAGAATTATGTGCGCCAGCGTATTTAAAACAGGTGTGAGATTTATTAGGACAGTTTTGTTGAGTGTGGTCAAACTTTTGACATTTATGGCATTGGATAATATGTGTTACAGGTACTGGGACTTGGTTTGTTTATATTTACTTTATAAGTGCCTATTTTTTTGATATTGAGGATTTCTTTGTTATTGGTTGTGGGATTAGATCTACTTTGAAAGCATTAGTTGGTTGTTTAGAGTAGGTTCCTATGATGTTGTTAATGTTGTAAGTGTTATGTCCTAGCAATTTGAGTTGAGTAGATATCCAAGTTGTTGGAACTGAGAAGTGTAATCCTTTTATAATAACTCTAAATTTTGGTCCATTTTTGAATTGAGTGTGGAAGTTGATCTTTAGTTTATTAGTATGTTTGTAAGAGGGACTTGATCTTTTGGATTAATGCATTGCATTAGGATTCCATTTATTGAGGTAGTAGTAGTTTCAATTGTATTAGGGCCTAGTTGTTTCTCAATTCTTCTATAATTGGCATTGGTGTTATTTGTGCTGTTATTATATTGATTATTGTTTTTGTTTAGTTGGGATGCTATTTTCAGGAGAGTAAGAATGTGAGTGAGAGGAGTGTCCGTGGTTAGTTGAAGAGTCGGAATGTTGGAGTCTGAGTACATTGTTGAGTAGGTGAAGGTTCATTTCGTATAGATGTTTTGTTTAGTCCTAGATTAGCTTTTGTCTGGATATTAAAGTATAGTTATTGTTGTTGGTTTCTGGATCTTCCATTATTTGGTTCTTTGCTTTGTTGACTGTTGTTGGATGTCGTGTAGGATTTTTTCTTGCATTTCAGTTAGCTCCCTTTGTTTTCTCATGGGTTTTTCAGTCAGGAGAGGATTGTTGTCTTGTCTGATGAGTTATTAAGGTTGGCCTGAGTTATTGGTGTACTCTTTCGTTTATTTGACATTTTAATATTTCCCAGGAGCATAGAGTTCCGTTCTGAAGAGAGAAGATTTTTTGTTTGTTTTTATAAGTAAGGAGGGTTTTTTTTTTTTTTTTTTTTTAAATTTTAGTTCTTATGTTGTGATATTTTATGAAGAGAGAGAGTTCTGTCAGAGGTTTTATGCTCCTAGGGATATATTATTGTCTACTAGTTATTCAGGAGTGGTTTGTATTCTTTGTTGTATTTATTTTGATTTTAATTTGCATTCTTATTTTGTCTGGTTTGGTTGTGCGTAGAGTATTTTGAGTTTCTAGGTCTAAAGAAGATTTTATTTAGGGTTGGTTTTTTTTTTTTTTTTTTTTGTTTTTTTGTTTTTTTGTGTTAGTGTAGTTCATTTAATAGTACCATCCTTTTACTATTTATCTAAGGCTGAAAGGGAATTCTTGTTTTGCTTTAGATGAGAAAATTTATCATTTGGGCTTTCAGTTCAGTTTTATTTTTGTTTTTATTTTTGGATTTGTTTTCTTAGTGTAGTAACATATTGTAGTAAAGTATAGTGTTAAGATAGTGTAGTAAGTAATATAATAGGTATTTATTTTTTTATTTTTTTTTTTATTTTTATTTATTTATTTTTTTTTTAATATTCATTTGTTTCTTTTTCTTTTCTTCTCTTCTTAGAAGTTAGTTAAGTGTTAGTAATTATAGATAACAATGGTGATTTCGATTTTTAAGTTAATTATGTTTTTAGGTTAATTATGTTTACTTATGATTTCCGTTTTCTTCCTTTTTTTGTTTCATGATTTTGATCAAAGCATCGGCTAGTTCTTCTACTGTGGGGTGATAGTTATTAAGGAACTGAGTGTGACTTGTTGGTTCAATAGGAGAAAGTCTTTCAATCATGGGTGGGGGGAATCGAGGCCTAGAGCCTGGGTTTGAACGTGTCATAGGAGGTATCATAGGAGGTGTGTATTTTGTATTCATGGGTTGATTTGTAGTTTTTAAGTTTTTGTTAAAAGATGTAACCTGGGTTTTTTTGTTTTCTTCAATGTTTGTAAATTATTATAGTTGTCATTATTTTTTGTTTTTTCCTTAGGGTCTTCTTCTAAGGGTGAGTAGTTGTTAGGCATAATAGTAGGGTATCTAATAGGCTTTGTATTAGATTTAGAGGCTATAAGTAGGGCTTCTTGGTATTTAGGACACCCTTTATGTGTAGCAACATGGTTTCCACCACAGTTGGCACAGTAGCCATTGACTTTATTTGATTTGGTGCATGAGGTAGCAAAGTGAGGGAGTCCACATTTGAAACAGATTGACGTTTTACTTGTACAATTAATGAAGTGGTGATCAAATTTTTGACATTTTCTGCATTGATATAAGGTTGGTGATGGATCAAGAGGTGAGATTTTACTTTGTAAGAGCCCAGTGTGGTAATGTTGAAGATTTGTTCATTGTTGGGGCTATGTTTGAGATCTACTTTAAATGAGGTGGTTGGTGTTTGTGATACCTTTCCAATTATATTGTTAATGTTTAAAGTAGTATGACCATGGGATTTTAGTTGAGCTGAAATCCAGTCTTTGGGCATAGTGTAGTGTAGTCCTTTGATAATTATCTTAATTTATGTTCTGTGTTGTATTGAGTTATAAATGTGATGCGTGAATCATCTAATAGTTGAATAAACAAGTGTTGGGTAAGATTATTTTTACATTGGATGATAAGACTATTGTCAGGAGCAATAGTTGAGGTAACAGAGTTAGGTCCTAGACGTTTAGTGGCTTCAACTATGATGTTGTTAAGATCATTAGAACAAGAGATAACAATTTTATATGTGCTAAGTTGTGCTTTATTGTCAGTATCGGCAGTTGTACTAATAGGCCTATGAGTAGGTTTGGTTTTGGGTATAGCTCCCAGGGATTTGGTATTCTCTGGTTTAGGATCTAAGTTATTATTAGGCTTAAGAGTAGATTTGACTTGGGGGTAGACGCGTTGGGTATGTTATTCTTATTTTTGTCAGCATCAGTAGTTGTGTTTGTGGGTTTATGAGTTGGTTGATTCTTGGATGTAGTTTCCAAGGGTTGAATCGTTGTAGATTTTATGTCCAGGTTTTTATTTGGTGGAGATTTGGGCAGCAATTGTGGGGTAGGTATGTTCGTTTTTTCCTTTATCCTTTCTTCCTTGTTAAGTTTATTCCTTTTATTGTTTGTTTTTTGTTTATTTCTAGCGTTCCGGATGTAAGAGGAGATGGCCCATGACAGCCGATGCGTTTTGTGGTTGCATTTCATGTTAAGTGTCAAAGAAAGCTGCAAGTTGAATTGTATGGAAACTGGTAAGTTATTGGTGTAACAGGTAAGTTATTCAATTTGCAGTGAACTTAGACTTTGTTCTGGGGTCTTCAATTATTTATTTATTTATTTTTATTTTTTCCTTTCCTTTTTCTTTTTTTGTGGTTTCTTAGCCTTTATTTCTTATAATTAGTTTTTATGTGTTGTTTATTTTTATTTTGTTTAGTTGTTTGGGTGTTATTTTGAGGTAAAGAGGTTTTGGGCAGAGACATGAGAACTTTAGGACATTAAGGCTTAGGGACCTGTGATGGTAAGTCCTGAGTACTAGGAGACTTGAGACTTAAGATTTTGGAAAATGGAGTAGTCTTAATTGATTGTAAGCCCTTAGAGTGGATTTATGTATGTATATACCCTGCAGTCACGTTGACTATGCCAAACATAGTGATTAGACTAGCCCACATGGGCTACTACTAGCCCACGCCTATGCCATTTCAATGTATTTCTCCTATTCCATTTAACACGGGGATGTCATTGGAGTGGACGTATCGGCCGCCTCTGCAGCCACGTGGACTAGTCTATAAAACAGGCCACGTAGACTAGTCCATAAAACAGGCCATCAGGACTAGTAAAAAAACAGACCAAATATACTAGTATTTGGTATCTGGGGTAAAAAGATGCCAACGAAGCCAATCATATAAACGTTAAATTAGCTGTTGTTATAAATATTACTTAAATGTAATTTAATTTTAAATTATGCAAGTGTTAGAAGAAATAGAATACAAATAAACTTACCGATTATGAAATATGATGGTCTACGACGGGATTCGAACCTGGAACTCTCGTTCACTAAGCAGATGCCTTAGCCATTGCGCTGTTGCCAAACATATTTCATAAGCAGTAAGCTATATTGTAAATTGAAAAATGTATAAATTCGTTTTCACTCGTTCGTTTTTTTGCCGCTGCAACGAACATCAACGAGGCGCAAAATTGTGTTCGTTTTTCATGATTCGTAAATTTACGTTTTTGTTCCGCATCCACGTCTGCATCCACTTTGACGCATCCATGAACTGGGCCACGTGGAATAGGCAGTTTACACACAAATGCTCAATGATAATTTAAAAAAGTGTTTTCCCCCGCTGCATCTACACAGACTGGTTCAGTGTTAGTCTACGTGGGAAAGTCGTGGGCTAGGCTTGAACAACAATAACAACAAACACTGGCCCAACCAATGTAATTTTCTGCACCCGCTTGGACTAGTCCTTGACTTGTCCATTATAGCTAGTCAATGGACTATTTTATATATGCAACTAGCCCATACAAAACCGTAGGGTATGTGTGGGTAGTAATTTAGTAAAAGTATTAGAGAGACTAGCTGGCAGGTGTATCTTTTATTCATTCTACACTGTGTGTGTATGTGGGGAATAATCTAGCAAGAGTGTGAGAGAGGCTATACGGCTGGCGTGCCGTTTTATTTTTAACACGCTTATATTAGCTTCACTTGTATGTATGTTTGTATGTTTGTATGTATGTAACTTCCTTTTGACTAAAAGAGACTCATTGGCCGTGGACGAGATTAGAACCCACGACCGGTAAGTCCGGGAGCGAAGACCCGCTCCTTAGACCGCTCGGCCATCGCACCAACTTCAGTCATGGGATATATTGACAGTAATAAGCCACTTGCTTTTAGTCCAAAGGAGAGTTAAAAAATAATTTTGTTCAGCCGTGGACGGGATTTGAACCAACGACCGGTAGGTCCGGGAGCGAAGACCCGCACCTTAGACCGCTCGGCCATCGCACCAACTTGAGTCATGGGATATATTGACAGTAATAAGCCACTTGCTTTTAGTCCAAAGGAGAGTTAAAAAATATATTTTTTTTCAGCCGTGGACGGGATTTGAACCCACGACCGGTAAGTTCGGGAGCGAAGACCCGCGCCTTAGACCGCTCGGCCAACGAACGAACTTGAGGTAGAGGGATAAATGATAAATAGTATTATTGTAAAAAAAGCGTGGAGCGCTTTGTCCATATATCTCGTACATCGAGCGCCCAACGCTTTTTTTTACAATAATACTATTTATCATTTATTATTGTTTTAAACTTATTTGAAAAATTATAATAATTAATAATCCCGTCCACGGCTGAAAAAAAAATATTTTAACTCTCCTTTGGACTCAAAGCAAGTGGCTTATTACTGGCAGTATATCCCTCTACCTCAAGTTAGTTCGTCGGCCGAGCAGTCTAAGGCGCGGGTGCTTCCGGACTTACCGGTCGTGGGTTTAAATCCCGTCCACAGCTGAAAAAAATTATTTTTTAACTCTCCTTTGGACTAAAAGCAAGTGGCTTATTACTGTCAATATATCACATGACTCAAGTTGGTGCGATGGCCGAGCAGTGTAAGGCGCGTGTCTTCGCTACCGGACTCACTGGTTGTGGATTCTAATCCCGTCCAAGACCGAAAAAATAAAATATTTTTTCAGTAATTTTCGGATTTGGTGCCGTAAATAAGAACCGCAATAACTTTAATATACGCTATCGGAGCTGGAACCACCGCGGCTGCTGGCACCAGACTTGCCCCCCAATGGATCCTCATAAAAGGATTGAAAATGCAGTCAATTTGAATACGGGGCTTCAAATGTCAACCGTATCGTCACTATCCTCCCGTGACGAGAGTGGGTAATTTGCGCGCCTGCTGCCTTCCTTCGAATTGGTTACCGTTTCTCAGGCTCCATCTCCGGAATCGAACCCTGATTCCACGTTACCCGCCACAACACACACTGATCACTATAATTACTACTATTACAAAGTCGGTAAGGCAGTGGGAGCGCGCGATTGAAATACACCACGTATACAAATGCTACTGCGCAATTTTCTGCGCATATGCGTTCTGCGCCCAAGTCAGCAGTGGCAACTCGCTACAGTCCACTACCCAAGTATCCACCCCCGCTTAAGCCTATACTACTAGACCCAGTTACGTCATGTGCTGTAGTCTAGTCGTTGGTCGTATCATTCATATCCTAACAATAAAGACCGAATGTTTTTCTGCTATTACAAACTACGTGTGGCTTGTAATTCTCAACTGATTTTAACTTCCACGTCATCTAGTGGTCGCTCGTATCACGGAGTTGACACAAACGTCATGGCAGGTACAAGTGATGAGTACTTTACGATGCAGGGATTCGGAATCCCAGTATCGGCGTCTGGTCAGGGTGAGAAAACAGGCTCGCAGGCGTCGTCAACAAACGACTGCAGCTCTTTAGTAGTGGGCAACTTGGCTACTGGAGAGTATACTGTTACAAGATGTAATTATTCTAATTTATGTAATAAAGATCTCGACTCGTTTAGTAATATTTGTGGAGAATCTAATACAGAAAAGAATCGAGGATCGTTGTCCGCTAAGACAACAAGAACAGAGAATAGTAGACTAAAGTCTGTTAAAAGAACTACAGGACTCTCAAGCGAGGAATTAGAGGAGAGAAAAAAGAAAAGAAGGCTCTATATGAGAAATTACAGAGCCAAGCAGTCAAAGGAGGCGAGAGAAGCTCGTCTGCAACAACTGCGACAGCATGCAGCTGAGATCCGAGCCTCGGAATCCGAATTAGCTAAAGAAGCTCGTCTGCAACAAATGCGTCAGCATGCAGCTGAGATCCGAGCCTCAGAATCCGAATTGGCCAGAGAAGCTCGTTTGCAGCAAGTGCGTCAGCATGCAGCTGAGATCCGAGTCTCGGAATCTGAAAAAAGCAAAGAGGCTCGTCTGCAACAACTGCGACAGCATGCAGCTGAGATCCGAGCCTCAGAATCCGAATTGGCCAGAGAAGCTCGTTTGCAGCAAGTGCGTCAGCATGCAGCTGAGATCCGAGTCTCGGAATCTGAAAAAAGCAAAGAGGCTCGTCTGCAACAACTGCGTCAGCATGCAGCTGAGATCCGAGTCTCGGAATCCGAATTAGCCAAAGAAACTCGTTTGCAGCAAATGAAGCAACGAAACGCTGAGTCCAGAAGATCAAGTAGAGCCAGTATAACGGGCTTTAGACAGACAGTTAACACATTTTGTGATAAAATATGTGAAATTTGCACTAAACGGTGCTATCAACATCAAATTTCTAAGTGGATTGTAGATACTAAAATGGCACCATACTTGCCTGACGAATTAAAACAAAAAATTGCTTGGTTGTTTGTAATCGTTGCAAGACCCATTTGGCCTCAAAGAAAAATATTGCACCATCTAAGTCTTATTGGAATAACCTGGATCCAGGCCCTATACCAGAAGTTATTGCCGAGTTATCACAAGCCGAGCAGAGGCTGATTTCACGCATTATACCATTCGTGAAAATCATAAAACTTAGCGGCGTATTTGGGCAATATAGTTTTCGAGGTCAGGCAGTATTGTTCGCTCAGGACGTTTTCGAAGTCACTGAAAATCTTCCGAAGATGTTACCAAGATCTACAAGTAATGCTGGAATAGTTGTCATTACTGAGCGTCTTGAAAATATTAACGTTACACGACAGTTTTCAGTATCTAGGCAAAAAGTTTATGACGCACTAACTTGGTTAGTTACTAACAATCCACTTTACAAAGACGTGATTATCGATCAAAATGTTGTTATGAACGGTGAGGATATAATTAGAGTAGAAGAAGCACCACAGAAGATTGCTGAGGATACCAATGAAGAACCTGACGTGAATGTCAGTGCGTACATGTATATCAATGATTTTTCGAGAATTGTACGTGCTTCGTGGCATCAAGGAAACAATGCCATATTTACGTCAGGATTTGCAGGTGTACAATGCTGTACGATGGCATTGGCAAACATTCTAAGAGCCAGTATTCTCACACAACAGCATTGGTCTACACATACCCTCAATCTTAATATGATAACAGGTGACCAGATCTACAGTAATATGAGATTTGAAACGGAGAGAAGTTTAACGGCTTATCCTATTGAGAATGATGGATATCTATCGGTGCGAAATTTCAATATGGTCAAAGATCAATTGTTCGCATTTGGCAAAAGGTTTGAGATCACTTTTGACGATGAACCGAGCATATATGGAAGCTTAAACGATAAGTATAATGCAGAGCTTGGTCGCACCCTTCGTCAAGGTCTGGAAGACTTGTTCGTGTTATATAGTGCTGGCATATTAATAACAGGTGGTCAATCATTCGGAGTGATGCACTACAATGATAAATACTACTTTAGTAATTCACATTCTTGCGGTCAAAAGGGATCCAAAGCGAAAGACAGCAATGGAAAAGCTTGCATCATCGAATGCGATAATTTAGAAGAGTTTGTGAGGGTTTGTAAACGTACAACACGCAGTAGAAATGTACAGTATACTCTTGATTATGTTGACGTCGAAGTCTTTGATATAAACGATCATCCTGAGGAAACTGAAGTACAGCGGAGTATTGCGACGGTAACGGCAACGTCTGAAACGATCACTTCTCAACAAGATCCAACTGATCGAAAAATCCCACTGCAGACATCAGTGATGGCACCGATTGATGTAATGCAACCCAATGTGGAAGATGAACTACAAGTTTCACGAAATCTCAATGAGATTACCCGCAAAACGAAAGACAATATCGTTAATGTAGGTCATGAACTGAAAGCAGTAGAATTTGCCTGGTGCTTCTTGTTTCCTTATGGAAGTAAATATAGTTTAAAAAACTAAAAAACACGCTTATATAATACATCGAACTAAAAAGTGAAAAATAAATATAGTTTAAAAAAAACTAAAAACACGCTTTTAAAGCATATCAAACTAAAAAGTTAAAAATAATTTTTCAAATAAGCTTAACACAATAATAAATGATAAATAGCATTATTGTAAAAAAAGCGTTGGGCGCTCGATGTACGAGAAATATGGACAAAGCGCCCCACTATTTATCATTTATTATTGTTTTAAACTTATTTGAAAAATTATTTTTAACTTTTTAGTTTGATATGCTCTAAAAGCGTGTTTTTTAGTTTTTTTAAACTATATTTATTCATATTCCGTTTTACATGTATGAGGCTGGACAGTGGGACGAGTTTGAATATATTTAAGTGAAAATAGAATTTAGTGCTGGCTTGTATTTTATAAGCAGATTAATTATTTAAAAGGCACCTGAATTGAATTAGATGAGGATTTTGTCTAATAGGCTATATATAAATTAGATAATTATCGCCATTATAGTAGTGAATTAATTATGTTTATGCCTAAAAGTATGCATCTGCAACTCCCCACCAAAATCAGTATTTTGTTTCCGCTCTGAGCATAACTTATGTTAAAAATCATGTTAATTATGTTAAGAGCCGCTGAGCAATAAATTGAAGCAGTCACACAGACCATAACCGCGCGTATTCAATTTTTCACCTCGTCTACTCGACCCAAAAAGTTATAAGTAATTTACTAGCGTCGATCGCGAGTGCTTAGTTTTTGGAAAGTTCCACCATCCTCCACATTTTCATGGTCCTTCGAGCCGGATAGTTAGGATTAATTAATTATCACTCGCCCCAGCAAGCTTCGGTGGACTATCCATACACACGCACACACACACACACACAACCTACAAAAGAGACCACAGATAAGTAATGATTTACATTTTTGTGACATTATTTGTCCGTGTGCATTTATTTTATCAGTATTAAACGCAGTCAGTTTAATATTCTCCGATAAAATTAATACTTGCACTTTTTCCGTTGCGTCTGATCCAACTGCATGTACATATGTACATGCATGTACATGCATTCCAATGCAATTCCGTCTTGACGCATACATATGTACATGGTGCTAAGTTTTTTTTTCCCTCTTTTTGCTCACAATTGTTTTCCGTATGAACGTTTCATATTTATGTGCGTTTAATTGTGACAAAGTTCAACACACATTTATGTAAAAGCAATTAACAAGTGTTCCGTGTCCGCAATTGCTCCCACTTGTGAGTTATCCAAACCCATAATTACACATTTTGTGCCATAACATATACATATATATTACATGACTAAAGACGTTAACCTTGGCACAGCCGGTAGGTCAAACGAAGTCATCAAACTTCCACATACAAAAGTACCGGTGCCACTGCATATATATACACTAGTAAGTGGCCCGCTTACTTCGCTGCGCGGATAGATTATATAAATTTTAGCAATAGAATATAGAAATAAATTAGAAAATATTTAACAACATATTAAAACAAAGTATTGAATATTCTCTTTTCCACGCCACCATTGAGGTAGAGAATCAGGTGCGTAATTTTTTATTGTGGTTTCCCCAGTAGGCCTTATCCACTTGTTGAATTTAATTTGCAATTATAAACAACTGTTAAGAGCTTCTTGATAAACGACATTGGTTGTTTTTCCGTCAGGTGCTAATACAACTAAACTTTTTGGTGAACTGACTCTTGAGCAGGCTACATAAAATTGGCCATGAGAGAAGCAATCGTGTCTTAAATCTAGTCCGGCTAATTGAGAGTTTGTCCCTGTGATTTATTGATTGTTAGGGCAAAACAAACTTTGAAAGGAAATTGCAATCTTTTAAATTGAAATGGCAATTCAGAGTCAGAAGGTATTAATGGAATTCTCGGTATAAAAACCGTTTCACCTATACCATTGCCAGTAAAGATTATTGCTTCGACAACATTCTTATGAAGGACTTTAACTTGCAATCTTGTACCATTGCATAGTTTTGGCGGTTTCAAGTTGCGGATCAACATTACAGGTGAACCAATCTGTAAAGTTAATTTATGATGTGGCAGGCCAGCCGGATTTAATGAATTAAGAAACTCGACGGGGTAATGAACTGCATCTTCGACTTCAGTCACAGAATCAATAGAGTTATATGTCATTTCTTCACTTTGAAATGATTTTAATAAAAACTCGTTTATTTCCAATGCATTGTCATTTCTCGCAGTCAAAATAGCACGTTCTGAAAACCATTCGAGTGATTTTTCAGAGATATTTGTAATATCCGGAAATATTTTTAGAGTTAGCTCTTCAATACTTTTCACAACATGACACAAAGTTGATGGTAAAGTTATTTGCCATCATGAGCTGGAAATAATCCATTTCCTATTTTAAGAAGCATTTCTGCAAATTCACCAGCTATGCTATCACCTTTTAAGTGCACTCGCATATTTTTCGTTAATGCAAGTTTCTGAATTTTGGGCCACAAAATTGAAGACTTTAAGCACGCATTTATTTCATCTGCTCTTGTTCCCCTGGGGATCACTGGAAGAGTTTGTCGAAAATCACCAGCTAAGAGAACAGTTATGCCACCCATTAAGTATTCACTATCTCGAATGTCTTTCAAAGATCGATCTACAGCTTCAAAAGCACCTTTATGAGCCATAGTACACTCATCCCAAACAATAAGCTTGCAATCTCTGAGCACAGCAGCAATATTAGATTGCTTTGAAATTGAGCATTGTGGTGTTTCTAAATGAATCAAATTAAATGGAATCTTAAGTGTAGAATGCGCTGTGCGACCACCATTTAGTAAAGTGGCTGCAATACCGGAAGAGGCAACGGCCAATGCAATGTTTTTACTTTGCCGTACCTTTGCCAATAATAAATTTAAAAGATACGTTTTACCTGTTCCACCAGGTGCATCTAAAAAATAGATTTCTCCTTTTCTGCTTCAACGCTATTTAGTATCTTTTCGTATAATTGTTTTTGCTCAGCAGTGAGGAGTAGCTCATTATTAACAACAAAATTATCGCAATTATCGTAATTTGTTTCTCTATGATATTCAATATTTTGAACAATTTCCTCGGTTCTGATTGGTAATGGAAGTCCATAATAAGTCAAGTTTTGACCACCAATAGACAGAACTATATCTTCAATGTAAATAAGACATTTATTTAAAACATTATTCACAATACTTTCATCAATATATCTGTCTTGTGAAAAATTAAAGGCTTTTAAAATATCTTCTGAGAAACTGTCTTTATAAGTATTCCAAAGTTTAAGAGCATCTGAAATTTGACAAAATACTAACATTATTGCAAAAAGTTCTCTAAGTTTTGTAGGATTTTGACATATGACAGCTTCGGCTATAGTTGAATCCCAGTGCTTATCATCTTCTAGTAATCCTAGAGCTTTACACGCCAATTGAAATGATGAGTATGCTACACCATTAACGGTTTTTAAACTTAAAAATGAAGTTGGGCCCCTTACAAAATGTAATAAAAGTCTTAAATAAAAACATTCAGTATATTGGGATAAATACTGTAAACTCTTCCCAAAGCTGAATCTCTTTTAACTCCAGGAAAATTTGGCACATCATGCCCTCGTTTTCTTCTTTGAAATTCTTTATGTTCCATGTAAAATACGATGGAACTTCACAATATAGAAGCGTTCTTGCAAACTCATCACGTGTGCAGAGCTCAAAGAAGGCTAGCAAAGTGGTTTTGGGTGTAGTGCTTAATCTGTCAAGTAATTGTTGCGGATTATTGGGGTTAAAATATATCCCTTGACCATTTTCTAAATGAACAGCTAAGTGAGTAATAGCCGGATAACGTTCATGTATGGGAAATACAAGGATTCTCCATACTGCTTCTGAGCTACTTATATACCGGCCACTTTCGTACATATTAATTTCATTGCGTTGGTCTTCAAGAGTAAATGATGCTTGATCACTGCCCTTGTTAACATATTTACAGATGTATTTAATAGACTTTACAGAACTACAATACTCAACATTTATATGAGCTTCAAATGTTCTCAATAGTACACAATTGTAAGGCACAACCCAACGATTATCTATGCAATTACCATTTATATTAATTGCATTACCACCATCTTCTATCGCTCTTCTACGATATAGAGGGTAACTATCTTTTCCAGTCACAGTTTCTTTAAGAAATTGTCGAGGAAACCTTTTGGTACATTTTCAATTTTTCGTGCATGGCGATTTATTATTAAATGCACCGCAAGGACCATGAATCATATTTGACTTAACAATGTTAAATAACAAAGGATCCTCATCTGCGTTTTGTATTTCGGCACAGATAATTTGATCGATTTTAACTGGTGTTATTTTATTTTCTCACCAAAGTAGAATATGTATATGTGGTAAACCCCGCTTTGCCATTCCACAGAGTACATGAAACATTGCACGCTTCCAAACAAAGAACCTTTTGTCAATAGTGACATTAAAGCTATAACTTTTAAATGAAAAACTCGAGCTATAATATCGTGACGATCATGCGGTTTTTGACCCGGTAATAAAACACTTTGATGTCATACTATTGTGGATTGCATGTGAATGTTATGAAAAGATCTGGTCGCCCATAATGGCGAACATATGTCATAGCATATTGAGTCTTTTCATGCATATATCGTGCAGAGCTTGTAAAAAAAAGATGGTAAAATTACCATTCAAAATTAAAATTAATTAAAATTACCAAAATTATCTGACCAAGTTGAGCTGCGTCAACATCTTGGTTGCTTATTGCATCTTGTAGATGTATATAGCTATCTGCTCTGAGTTTCGCTTGATTATAGCGTATATAATTTAACCTTTCTGTTTCAATTTTAGCATACATATCAACCAAAAACTGATTAAAAAGGGAACGACAATAAATTAAACGACTTATCTCAGATTGACGAATCATTATCTTATAACTGTAAAAGCTTAACGCAGATATATTTTTTTTTGGTTCCTCCTTTTTAACACGCTTATATTAGCTTCACTTGTATGTATGTTTGTTTGTATGTATGTAACTCTCCTTTGGACTAAAAGCAAGTGGCTTATTACTGTCAGTATATCCCACTATTTCAAGTTCGTTCGTTGGCCGAGCGGTCTAAGGCGCGGTTCTTCGCTCCCGGACTTACCGATCGTGGGTTCTAATCCCGTCCACGGCCGAAAAAAAAATTTTTTTTTAACTCTCCTTTCGACTAAAAGCAAGTGGCTTATTACTGTCAGTATATCCCACTTCCTCAAGTTCGTTCGTTGGCCGAGCGGTCTAAGGTGCGGGTCTTCGCTCCCGGACTCACCGAACGTGGGTTCTAATCCCGTCCACGGCCGAAAAAAAAGCGTGGGGGGCTTTGTCCATATTTCTCGTTCATCGAGCGCCCAACGCTATTTTTACAATAATGCTATTTATCATTTATTATTGTTTTAAGCTTATTTGAAAAATTATTTTTAACTTATTAGTTTGATATGCTCTAAAAGCGTGTTTTTTAGTTTTTTTAAACTATATTTATTTAAAAATGGATTCCATTGTGGTATTTCCACTGAATAGCCATCTTCGCCGTACGGAAATAGCAAAGGGTACTGTAAGGCATCGTATGATCGATGCACCTCACTTATACGATGTAATTTATTATTAAGGCTTTCAATAATAATATCGCGCTTTTCAAATTGCTGACCAACATAACTAAAGCTACTTCGCTTGATTGAGGTGCATTGTAAAGCCCTTTGTGAGCACCAGCGGGTGTTCGATCAGCATGTATAATCAATTTATAGTCTTTAGTACTTCTTGGTATTTTATTGAGAGCCATTTTTAGATCTTTTACATAACGATTATGCTGATGAAACATACATTGAAGATCCTTTACTACGCTACAATCAACATTGAAATATTTCTGCAACGTAGTTGAGCTTCCTTTCATCATCACCGACAAAATAAATTTGAAGAAACTGCATTTCTTCATTTGGCAACGGTTGGACACTACCAATTAGGTGATACACTTGTCCTTGGACTTTAAAGGTTGACCAACTTTCATTTATAATTTTTGTACTTCCAAAAGAAGTCATTTGAAAGCAGCTGTTATACTTTCTTATACGATCAATGAAATGATCATGCTTGGGATGTCCACCAATTATTAAGCTTTTAAGTGGATCAGGCAAACTTTCATTTTGTGAAAGTTTAACTTTTCCTGCCTTGCAACAGATACCCAAAGGCTAATTTTTCCATTTTAAAGCATTACAATGTTTGCATATCAAATTCATACTACCAAGTTGAGTTATTTTATCTGACTTGTAAGCTATTTCAAAATCATAGTTTAAGCCAGACATGGGTTTAACACTCCATACACGCAAACGCCTTTCTTGACGTGCATCAGGATTATTAGCCTGATGTCTTCTCTCTGGAGCTCTATGAGCTTCAGGATTATTAGCACGATGTCTTCTCATTATATCTCTATAAACATCAGGATTATTAACACGATATCTTTTTGATGCTTCTATGCGCTTACCCCTATTAATATCACGATTTTTTTCAAAACTGTGTGTTTTAACCTTTTTTTTGTTTTGTCGGTAAATCGACTACGTCTTTAACAGGCGTTTTAACATTTTCAGTTATACATTCACTTGACGTATCGGTATCTTGAGTTAATACTTCCTCTAAAGGAATATAAACATCAAAATGTCCATTCATTAATTCGCCGGTAAAACGCAATTTTTCACAGGATGCATATCATTTCCTAATGATAGATATAAGTTTCCATTTAGAAAAACTTGAAAATTTACAGCATAAATTTCTGCTGCTGCTTGAAGCTCACATGCAGTACCATAAGTATATGAATCTGAAATAGTGCACTCATATTGTTCAGAAGAGCTATAACACTCTCCATTTATGTTCATGCTGAAGCAAGCAAAAGTTTCCCAGTTGGTAACGACATGGGTTACAATATGTTGGCGTATGGTGCCATGGAAGCCTTGCCTACCATATAAAAGGTAGGAAATAGATCTAAAAAGGCAGGCTCCATCACCAATTATGCGAACAACTGAATGCGGCACCAAAACACCACTTATATCTAAAGTTTCAATAGACA
This sequence comes from Scaptomyza flava, assembly GCA_030179655.1. NCBI lineage: Eukaryota > Metazoa > Arthropoda > Insecta > Diptera > Drosophilidae > Scaptomyza > Scaptomyza flava. The sequence continues at coordinate 39,649 of JARNME010000265.1, forward strand.
TCTTTTAATTTGGCTGTGAGACAATTGACTTCACTGTAAAACGATTGTTACAAAGTTACAGTGTCTATAGGTAAGTATAAAATTCAATAAAATTGAATATGCCAACTTATATTATTTTAATAGAATATTCAGACTGCTTAGTTTATTTGATTTTTAAATGCACTAAAGCAGCGTCTTTATAACTATTATATAATATGCAAAATAGAAGACAACTATATAAAATGTTGCTTCAATTGCTTCAATTATTAAGTCTAAAATCGACGTATTATTTTTTTTTTTTTAAAAACAACAAAACAAATTAACAAATAATTTAAAGTAAGTATTATAAATAAATAAATACTTCAAATAAGTCAAAAATTGACTTCACTGAACAACGTTACAGCGTCTATACAAAGTATAGAGTTCAATAAAATTGAATGTGCCAACTTATATTATTTTAAAAGAATATTCAGACTGCTTAGTTATATTTGATTTTTAAATGCACTAAAGCAGCGTCTATATAACTATTATATAATATGCAAAATAGAAGACAACTATATATAATGTTGCTTCAATTATTAAGTCTAAAATCGACTTATTATTTTTGTTTAAAAAAAAAACACAAAACAAATTAACAACTTAATTTTAAGTAAGTATTATAAATAAATAAATACTTCAAAAAAAGTCAAAAATTGACTTCACTGAACAACGTTACAGCGTCTATACAAAGTATAAAATTCAATAAAATTGAATATGCCAACTTATATTATTTTAATAGAATATTCAGACTGCTTAGTTTTATTTGATTTTTAAATGCACTAAAGCAGCGTCTTTATAACTATTATATAATATGCAAAATAGAAGACAACTATATATAATGTTGCTTCAATTGCTTCAATTATTGAGTCGAAAAACGACTTATTAATTTTGTTTAAAAAAATAACAACAAAACAAATTAACAACTTAATTTAAAGTAAGTTTTACAAATAAATAATACTTCAAAAAAAGTCAAAATTGACTTCACTGTACAACGTTACAGCGTCTATACAAAGTATAGAATTCAATAAAGTTGAATATACCAACTTATATTATTTTAATAGAATATTCAGACTGCTTAGTTTTATTTGATTTTTAAATGCACTAAAGCAGCGTCTTTATAACTATTATATAATATGCAAAATAGAAGACAACTATCTATAATGTTGCTTCAATTGCTTCAATTATTGAGTCGAAAAACGACTTATTAATTTTGTTTAAAAAAATAACAACAAAACAAATTAACAACTTAATTTAAAGTAAGTTTTACAAATAAATAAATACTTCAAAAAAAGTCAAAAATTGACTTCACTGTACAACGTTACAGCGTCTATACAAAGTATAGAATTCAATAAAGTTGAATATACCAACTTAGATTATTTTAATAGAATATTCAGACTGCTTAGTTTTATTTGATTTTTAAATGCACTAAAGCAGCGTCTATATAACTATTATATAATATGCAAAATAGAAGACAACTATATATAATGTTGCTTCAATTATTAAGTCGAAAATCAACTTAATTTTCTTGTGTGCAAAAAACAACTAAAGAAATTAAAATACGTTGATTGTTATTTAAATATTTAAATAATAGCAATTAAATTTTTGTTTAACTTATCATAAAATACGTATTTTAAATTAACTTATATATATATACGTATTTTAAAGGAATGTTATATATATATATAGATATAGATATACGAAATCAGAATATTGAAAAACTCACTGATCCAAAAAGTAACTTTCGATGTTATTATTATCCTTAATATAAACAATATTATTATTAAAAAACTCACTGAAACGAAAATGAACTTCTTTGTTCACATTAAATATGAACTAAAATGCATAACCAATTCTCTTACCATCGTATGTAAAAACATAATGTTGGTAAGAGCATTACAGTTATTCATCTAAGCAACAGACACCGAGCTCTAACATACAACGCTTGCACTTAAGAGCTAGGTATAGTTGGTGCAAATTAGGCAATGCCATTCCATTAACTGCAGCCTCTTAGTTATGGCAAGCTTAGCTTAGTGAGTGCGGAGGAGATAGGGATATTAAGATTTATGTTTGACATGCAGAGCGCGCGCATAAACAAAAGAGCGTAAATAACAACAAAGACGTATGATTGCATTCAAATTATTTTATGTGTAGCGGCAGTCATAAGAGCGACGCACGCGCTGATCAAGCTTTAAGCCGCTCTTTGTGATGCAGACATGCATCAGCTGAGCATGCTGCTTGCAGTGAAAACCATTAACAGTTATATTTCTTCTTCTTTGTTCTTCTCTCTGTTATCTTACTGTGGCTACAAATATTAGAAAGCAATCGATGCGTAAAATATAAAATTTTTTTATACCCTAAACCATGAAATGGGTATATTTGTTTTGTGTAAAAGGTGTAACAGGCAAAAAGAAGCATCTCCAACCCCATATAAAATATATATATTCTTGATCAGCATCAACAGCCGAGTCGATATAGCCATGACCGTATGTCCTTCTGTCAATCTGTCCGTCCGTCCGTCCGTATGTATAAACGCGTCAATCTCAAAGACTAAAAATGCTAGAAACTTCCAATTTGAATCATAACTTCTCCTAATCCACAGGCAGATCAAGTTTATTTCAAACTATCGATAACTATTCTCGTTTCCGATATACATATGGAATCGATTACGAAAAATCGCAAATTTAGAAAATGTAAAAATAGGAGTTGAAACTATGGATAACTTTATAACTTCCATGAAAATTTGATCCAAATCGGTTAAGAAACACTGGAGATATTTTAAATTAAAGTTAAAGTCAAGAAAAACTCACTTCTGCAAGTCATTTAATACACGGGCTCAGGGTATCTTTTAGTCGGGATTTCTCGACTAAAACCTTCTTACTTGTTTTCAGATTCGCTCGCGCATCGCTCTTCATGTTCGGCGCTAGATGACAAATTATTTTTAAATCGCGCCTTCGTTGTTGGCTATTTCGGCTAATTCTCTTATCTAACGCGCGCTCTGCAAGTCAAACAAAGAGCGTAGTATCGCTACCTTCTTCACACGCACTGAATCAATGCAAAACATATCTAAGAGGCTGCAGTTAATGAATTGTATATTGCCTTTAGCTTTAATTTAGTGTGTGTGCGGAGGAGCTAGGGTTATTAAACTTTATGATTGACATGCAAAGCGCGCACATAAAATAGAGAGTGAACGTAAATGAGCAACAACAAAGGCGCATGATCGGAGCGAGATTTCAAATTATCTGATTATCATAGAGCAACAGACGCGCTTATGTGAACGCCCTTTGCTTATTCAAAATTGTATATCAATAATATATCAATAAATGTTAGTGTGTTACGTTTTGTCTAAGTTATATAAGCAGCAAGTAGGCGAATCCACCCCCAAAACATATTCTGGTGTGGGAAATTTTTCTAGACGCACCAAGTTTTGTTATGTTGTTGTTGTTTTTTTAAAATCAATGACACCAACAAAAAGTAGCAGTGCGGGCCCAACAACAAAACTGACAACAACAACAAACGCTACTTGGGTCGTAAATCAATTGTCAAAGGCACACAAATTTGAAAAAAAAAAAAATGTGCACTGTGCGAAGTAGTACATGTACATAAAATTATGAAAATTATTTTCAAGCGCATTGTTCACTTAATTGTGTATGCACTTATTCATTAAGAACGGAAATCCGTTTCTTTTTTGCAAGTGTAAGAACCTTTTTTTATGACTTTGCTTGTGCGACGCGAAGGCGTCACTGCGCATTTGTTTTGTTTTTGTATTCTCGCTCGCGATCAAACCCTCAGCTTGTGCGACAATCAGGCGACAGTAGTGGAATGGGTAATTGTTGTAATTGTAATTGATTTTTAAAATGGGTAAAAAGTGCTCCAAATCGTATGGGAGGTACTTGAAGGAGTTGTCCAAATAAAAATTCCCTTCTTAGTGCTCACCTCCTACCTGCATGGAAAATTGTGTGAAAATTTCAGCCTTCTGGCTCTTTTCAATTAGGCTATGGCTCTTCCATTATCATCGGGACAAACTCTTTTATATATATGTATAGAGAAAGAAAAAAAAAATGAATATGTAAATACACCAACAGCAACAATAACATCTACAGCGCGCGTCAAAGGCAGACAAAACGGCGTATCTAAAGCAGCAGCGTCGCCATTTAAGCGGCGGCGGTCGTCGGCATCATCAAAACATAACATACATAAGTACGTATTTATGTGTGCGCGCCTTGATTGTACTAAATTCATATCAACGGTAGTTAAAAGTATTTACACTACACTTAAAGTTAAATCTACTCATTGCTTAAATTTACTTTATGGAAAGTATGGTATCGATGGAAAGGTCATTAAATTTCCGTTTGAAAGATTTCAATTTTAGTAAAAGTCTACTTTTGAAACTTTTCTCCCTGGGCTTAAACAAAAAATGTTTTGATGTAAAAATTACTTCAAACAATTCTAATAATGATTTAAATAAAAATTTCAAAAATCTATTCGCATGTATTTTTTATGATTTTTTGAAGCAACAGCTCTATCAGCCGCAGCTACACCAGCAGCAGCAGTTTCAGCCACACCAGTGGCAGCATCAGCGTCAGCCACAGCAACAACAAAAGCAAATGAAATTAGAAATAAAAAATGATGCAAAGAAAAGTTGCAAAATCTGCAATATGAGTTGCAATTGCTAAAAATTTTAGAACATTAGTACAAAAAAATACTTTACATACAGTAACAAAATGCAATTGTCGTTCCACAAACGATAATAGCATCTTTGTCTTTAAGAAAACCTACATTCTGAAAGTAAACGTATAATGATTTAAAGTAAAAAGGCGGCAGTTTAGTTAATTTTTTTATTATTTTAATTTTTAATTTTCTTCTATGTTCATTTTTTGTAACACACTACGCAAGTTTTTTATTTCATTTTTATGTTGATTACTTAATTCTATTTTTAAAGCTATTAATTTTATTCGTTTTGTTTTTCTATTTTTTTCTGTTTTTTAATAACAAATTGTAATGTTTTGTTTATTTTTGTTATTTGGCTGTTCAGATTATTCAGCTTCGCCTTCTTAAAATTTTTTTATTTGCTGCCGCTGGTGTGGCTGAAGCTGCTGTTGCGGCTGAAGCTGCTGCTGGTGCTGCGGCTGAAGCTGCTGCGGGTGCTGCGGCTGAAGCTGCTGCTGAAACATCAGCGGCTGAAACTGCAGCGGCTGAAACTGCTGCTGTTGAAGACTCTGTTGCGGCAGCTGCTGATACAGCTGATGAAACTGAGGCTGCATATAAACTGTGGCAGGGCCACAGAAGGCAAAGCACCCCAATAATTTTTTGCGTCCATTCTGGTTGTATCACGTTTAGAAATGAAATGAAGCAATACGCAAATGGCACACTAAGTTAAAAATTGTTAAATTCCCTGAGAGTGAAAGAGTTACAGTTATTAATGTGAATTGATCTCATCTACAAAACAATATCACATTTTCATGCTCTTAAGCCAATCGCATTCCTCTTAGTCCTCTCTTGTTGTTTCAAATTCGTGTGTGCATACAACGGCTTATAATAAGCCTGAAGCGATAAACAAAAACAGCAACAACAAATCTTTTGCATTCACAGTTATATTTATACCCTGAAATGGGTAAAAAAGGGTATAATTGTTTTGTGCAAAAGTATGTAACAGGCAAAAAGAAGCATCTCCAACCCCATATAAATATATATATTCTTGATCAGCATCAACAGCCGATTCGATACAGCCATGTGCGTCTGTCCTTCTGTCCGTCTGTCCATCCGTCCGTCCATATGTATGCTAGAGACTTCAAATGTGGAACATAACTACTTTCAAACTATCGGTAACTATTCTGATTTCCGATATACATATAAAATCGATAACGAAAAAATCTCGAATTAAGAAAATTAAAAAATAGGAGTTGAAACTATGGATAACTTTATAACTTCCATGAAAATTGATCAAATCGGTTAGGAAACACTGGAGATATTTTAAATTAAAGTTAAAGTCAAGAAAACTCACTTCTGCAAGTCATTCAATACACGGGTTCAGGGTATCTTTTAGTCGGGATTTCTCGACTAAAACCTTCTTACTTGTTTTCAGATTCGCTCGCGCATCGCTCTTCATGTTCGGCGCTAGATGACAAATTATTTTTAAATCGCGCCTTCGTTGTTGGCTATTTCGGCTAATTCTCTTATCTAAGCGCGCGCTCTGCAAGTCAAACAAGAGCGTAGTATCGCTACCTTCTTCACACGCACTGAATCAATGCAAAACATATCTAAGAGGCTGCAGTTAAGTGAATTGTATATTGCCTTTAGCTTTAATTTAGTGTGTGTGCGGAGGAGCTAGGGTTATTAAACTTTATGATTGACATGCAAAGCGCGCACATAAAATAGAGAGTGAACGTAAATGAGCAACAACAAAGGCGCATGATCGGAGCGAGATTTCAAATTATCTGATTATCATAAGAGCAACACACGCGCTTATGTGAACGCCCTTGCTTATTCAAAATTGTATATCAATAATATATCAATAAATGTTAGTGTGTTACGTTTTGTCTAAGTTATATAAGCAGCAAGTAGGCGAATCCACCCCCAAAACATATTCTGGTGTGGGAAATTTTTCTAGACGCACCAAGTTTTGTTATGTTTTTGTGGTTTTTTTAAAATCAATGACACCAACAAAAAGTAGCAGTGCGGGCCCAACAACAACAACAACAAACGCTTCTTGCAAGTATACGAACCTTTTTGTTATGACACTTTGCTTGCGGCACTCAAAGGCGTCATTGCCCATTGTTTTGTTTTTGTATTCTCGCTCGCGATCGAGCTCACAGCTTGTGGGACAATCAGGCAACTGTAGTGGAATGGGTAATTGTTGTAATTATTTTATTATCTTAAGAGCAACACGCGCACTTATGTGAACGCCCTATGCTTGTTCGCAATTGCATATCAATAACATATTAATAATGTTAGTTAGTTTTGTCTAAGTTATATAAGCAGCAAGTAGGCAAATCCACCCCCATAACATATTCTGGTGTGGGAATTTTTCTAGACGCACCAAGTTTTGTTATGTTGTTTTTGTTTTTTTAAATCAATCACACCAACAAAAAGTAGCAGTGCGGGCCCAACAACAACAACAACAAACGCTTCTTGCAAGTGTACGAACGTTTTTTTATGACACTTTGCTTGCGGCACTCAAAGGCGTCATTGCCCATTGTTTTGTATTTGTATTCTCGCTCGCGATCGAGCTCTCAGCTTGTGGGACAATCAGGCGACAGTAGTGGAATGGGTAATTGTTGTTATTATTTTATTATCTTAAGAGCAAAACGCGCACTTATGTGAACGCCCTATGCTTGTTCGCAATTGCATATCAATAACATATTAATAATGTTAATTAGTTTTGTCTAAGTTATATAAGCAGCAAGTAGGCGAATCCACCCCCAAACATATTCTGGTGTGGGAAATTTTTCTAGACGCACCAAGTTTTGTTATGTTGTTCTTGTTTTTTTTTAAATCAATGACACCAACAAAAAGTAGCAGTGCGGGCCCAACAACAACACTTACAACAACAACAAACGCTTCTTGGGTCGTAAATCAATTGTCAAAGGCACACAAATTTGAAAAAAAAAAAGAAGAATATGCACTGTGCGAAGTGATACATGTACATAAAATTATGAAAATTATTTTCAAGCGCATTGTTACTTAATTGTGTTTGCACATATGCATTAAGAAGTAGAAATCCGTTTCGTTTTTGCAAGTGTCGAACCTTTTTATACTCGATACGGAAGGTAAAGAGTATATTGGTTTTGTGCAATGTCCGTCATGGTGTCTGTCCGTCTGTCCGTCTGTCCGTCCGTCCGTCTGTCCGTCTGTCCGTCTGTCCGTCCGTATGTGTGCAAGTTTTTTCCACACCCTTCAAGCTAGGGACTTGAAACTTTCCAATTCTCTTTTTCTATGGGATAGTAAATTAAAGTGTCAAGATTGGGGTTCTACGATAACTGGGGGGCTGGCAAATCGATAAATTCGATAACTCAAAAACGATAAATCCGCATATTTCACACACCCTTACAGCTAGAACTACCAAATTTGGTAAGAAGATAGCTACTAGCAACCCCCAAAAAACTGCATCAAAAATTTTGGAGCCACGCCCCCCATTCCACCCCCAGACCCCCCGCATTTTAAAGTCAAAAAAGCCTATATCTCCCACAGTTTGTGAGCTAGAGCCACCAAATTGGTGCCAATTTAGCTGATGATGACCCCCCAAAAACTGCACCAAAAGTTTGGATGCCACGCCCAGCAATACCGCCCTAGCCGCCCCCAGATGCCCCAACGCTTCGTAAAAAACGGGAATGCGTGTATCTTCCAGAGTAGTGGAGCTAGAGCCACCAAATTTGGTAGGAAGATAGCTGGTAACGACCCAAAAAGAACTGCATCAAAGTTTTGGAGCCACGCCCACCCATCCCGCCCCCAGCCCCCCCACATTTAGAAATCAGAAAAGCCTATATCTCCCACAGTTTTTTAGCTAGAGTCACCAAATTTGGTGCCAAGATAGATGATGATGACCCCCCAAAAACTGCATCAAAAGTTTGGATGCCACGCCCACCAATAACGCCCTAGCCACCCCCATCTGCCCCAACGCTTCGTCAGCAACGGGAATGCGTGTATATTCCAGAGTAGTGGAGCTAGAGCCACCAAATTTGGTAGGAAGATAGCTGGCAACGACCCCCAACAATCTGCATCAAATTTTTGGAGCCTAGCCCATCCATTCCGCCCCCCTTTCCCCACCTTACACAAACTTTGAGCTAGAGTCACCAAATTTGGTATGAAGGTAGCATTTGGCATTCCACATGGATCGCATCAAAAATTTGAAAGCCACGCCCACCCATACCGCCCCAAGCCCCATAGCCCCCCTTTCACCACCTATTACATGCTTCGAGCTAGAGTCACCAAATTTGGTATGAAGGTAGCATTTGACATTCCACAAGGATCTGCAGCAAAAATTTGGATGCCACGCCCAACCATACCGCCCGCAGCCCCCTTCCCCACTTTATACAAACTTCGAGCTAGAGTCACCAAATTTGGTATGAAGAGAGCAATTGACATCCCACATGGATCGGCAGCAAAAATTTGAAAGCCACGCCCACCCATACCGCCCCAAGCCCCATAGCCCCCCTTTCACCACCTCTTACATGCTTCGAGCTAGAGTCACCAAATTTGGTATGAAGGTAGCATTTGACATTCCACAAGGATCTGCAGCAAAAATTTGGATGCCACGCCCAACCATACCGCCCGCAGCCCCCCTTTCCCCACTTTATACAAACTTCGAGCTAGAGTCACCAACTTTGGTATGAAGATAGCAATTGACATCCCACATAGATCGGCACCAAAATTTGAATACCCCGCCCAACCATACCGCCCCCAGCCCCCCTTTCCCCACTTTTACAAACTTTGAGCTAGAGTCACCAAATTTGTTATGAAGGTAGCATTTGACATTCCCAAGGATCTGCAGCAAAAATTTGGATGCCACGCCCAACCATACCGCCCGCAGCCCCCCTTTTCCCCACTTTATACAAACTTCGAGCTAGAGTCACCAAATTTGGTATGAAGGTAGCATTTGACATTCCACAAGGATCTGCAGCAAAAATTTGGATGCCACGCCCAACCATACCGCCCCCAGCCCCCCTCTCCCCACTTTATACAAACTTCGAGCTAGAGTCACCAAATTTGTTATGAAGGTAGCATTTGACATTCCACAAGGATCTGCAGCAAAATTTGGATGCCACGCCCAACCATACCGCCCACAGCCCCCCTTTCCCCACTTTATACAAACTGCGAGCTAGAGTCACCAAATTTGGTATGCAGATAGCAATTGACATCCCACATAGATCGGCACCAAAAATTTGAATACCACGCCCAACCATACTGCCCCCAGCCCCCCTTTCCACACTTTATACAAACTTTGAGCTAGAGTCACCAAATTTGTTATGAAGGTAGCATTTGACATTCCACAAGGATCTGCAGCAAAAATTTGGATGCCACGCCCAACCATACCGCCCGCAGCCCCCCTTTCCCCACTTTATACAAACTTCGAGCTAGAGTCACCAAATTTGGTATGAAGATAGCAATTGACATCCCACATAGATCGGCACCAAAAATTTGAATACCACGCCCAACCATACCGCCCCCAGCCCCCCTTTCCCCACTTTTACAAACTTTGAGCTAGAGTCACCAAATTTGTTATGAAGGTAGCATTTGACATTCCACGAGGATCTGCAGCAAAAATTTGGATGCCATGCCCAACCATACCGCCCGCAGCCCCCCTTTCCCCACTTTATACAAACTTCGAGGTAGAGTCACCAAATTTGGTATGAAGGTAGCATTTGACATTCCACAAGGATCTGCAGCAAAAATTTGGATGCCACGCCCAACCATACCACCCGCAGTCCCCCTTTCCCCACTTTATACAAACTTCGAGCTAGAGTCACCAAATTTGGTATGAAGGTAGCATTTGACATTCCACAAGGATCTGCAGCAAAATTTGGATGCCACGCCCAACCATACCGCCCGCAGCTCCCCTTCCCCACTTTATACAAACTTCGAGCTAGAGTCACCAAATTTGTTATGAAGGTAGCATTTGACATTCCACAAGGATCTGCAGCAAAAATTTGGATGCCACGCCCAACCATACCGCCCGCAGCCCCCCTTTCCCCACTTTATACACACTTCGAGCTAGAGTCACCAAATTTGGTATGAAGATAGCAATTGACATCCTACATAGATCGGCACCAAAAATTTGAATACCACGCCCAACCATACCGCCATAAGCCCCATAGCCCCCCTCTCACCACCTTTACATGCTTCGAACTAGAGTCACCAAATTTGGTGTGAAGGTAGCATTTGACATTCCACAAGGATCTGCAGCAAAAATTTGGATGCCACGCCCAACCATACCGCCCGCAGCCCCCTTTCCCCACTTTATACAAACTTCGAGCTAGAGTCACCAAATTTGGTATGAAGATAGCAATTGACATTCCACATAGATCTGCACAAAAAATTTGAATGCCACGCCCAACCATACCGCCCCCAGTCCCCCTTTCCCCACTTTTACAAACTTTGAGCTAGAGTCACCAAATTTGGTATGAAGATAGCAATTGACATCCCACATGGATGGGCATCAAAATTTTTAATACTGGTATCGAGTATACCGCAGTCGGTTGCGTCCGACTGCAACGTTTCCACTTGTTTTATGACTTTGCTTGTGCGACGCGAAGGCGTCACTGCGCATTTGTTTGTTTTTGTATTCTCGCTCGCGATCAAACCCTCAGCTTGTGCGACAATCAGGCGACAGTAGTGGAATGGGTACTTGTTGTAATTGTAATTTGATTTTTTAAATGGGTAAAAAGTGCTCCAAATCGTATGGGAGGTACTTGAAGGAGTTGTCCAAATAAAAATTCCCTTCTTAGTGCTCACCTCCTACCTGCATGGAAAATTGTGTGAAAATTTCAGCCTTCTAGCTCTTTTCGTTTAGGCTGTGGCTGATCCATTTTAACGCGGACGAACTCTTTATATATATAGATTAACACGTTCCAATTCCATATAACACACCAACGGTAAAGTATACCCTACAAATTTTTTTCCTTACAAGTGGGGTATACCCGTTTTCAAGAGTTAACTTGCAAAATTTAGTACACCCTTCCGCAAGTGGGGCAAATCCGACTAGCTGTATATAAATTGAGTTATAAATAAAAGTTAAGCGCAAATAATAAATAAATAATAAAAAAAAATAATAAATAAATATTTATATATAAATAATAAATGGTATATTTTTTTTCCATGTTTTCCATGTTGGTAAAAAATACTCATATTTGGTATTTTTTAGTATTTTTTGGTATATTTTTTTGCTCCTTTTTTAAATAAAATATACACTTTCCGTTGGTAAAAATACTCATATTTTGGTATTTTTTGGTATATTTTTTTTCTCCTTTTAAATAAAAATATACACTTTCCGTTGGTAAAAATACTCATATTTTGGTATTTTTAGTATTTTTTGGTATATTTTTTTCTCTTTTTTAAATAAAAATATACACTCTCCGTTGGTAAAAAATACTCATATTTTGGTATTTTTTAGTATTTTTGGTATATTTTTTTCTCCTTTTGAATAAAAATATACACTTTCCGTTGGTAAAAAATACTCATATTTTGGTATTTTTTTAGTATTTTTTTTTTGGTATATTTTTTCTCCTTTTTAAATAAAAATATACACTTTCCGTTGGTAAAATACTCACATTTTGGTATTTTTTATTATTGTTTGGGTATATTTTTTTCCCCCTTTTAAATAAAATATACACTTTCCGTTGGTGAAAAATACTCACACATTGGTATTTTTTTTTTTTTTTTTTTTGGGTATATTTTTTGTTCTGCCTGTTGCCTATTGATTTGTGCTTTTGGTAATTTCCTTGGTCTTCGTCCATTTGTTTTCGGCTCCGTAGAGAGCCTATTATGTCAGAAGACCAAAAGCAAAAAGCGAAACTTCGTCCTTCCCTTTCAAAGGCCCGTCGTTCTTCCTTGTCAAGCGCTCGCAGCTCCTCAGCGCCAAGCGACAAGTCTAAGTCTGGTAGTAAGTTGGAATCAAAACCTTCCGCTGGTCCGTCCAAACCTCAAGTTAGTGATAAGCCTAAGCTCAAAGCAGAGAGTTTAGCAATTCCGGAAGACAGCACCCGTATTACCAGACAGGAATCAAAAAAAATCATAGCTCAGTCCAAAATGGCGTCCAAAGAGTTCATTGCTGTGTCGGACAGGCTAGGCCAATTCGAAGCTAGATTTTCCAATTCAGCCGGCGAATCACTGTTTACGCTACAGGTGCGCCGGGATCAAATCCGATCCTTATGGGAAAAAGTAGAGCTTGCGTTTGAACAAGCTTCCCAAACCCTTCTGCAAGACGGCGGTTCCATGGAAGATTTGCAAAGTTTACAAGGGAAATATGATCATTCATATTATGTATATGAACGATGCGTAGCTCAATTGAGCTAGAATATAGACGCAGCATCCTCAAAAATAAGCAACTACAATCATCTCTTCCTTCCATCTCAAGAGGTTGTAGTCTTCCCCCAATTGATACAGAAGTCTTCGATGGAGACTATCTGCGCTGGCCACTTTCCGGGATCTTTTTACAGCGATTTATATTAATAATTCTAGACTGACCCCAGTCGAGAAACTGTTCCACCTCATGCTAAGACAAGCGGCGAGGCAAAGGTTATTGTTTCAAAATCTCCATTGACAAATGACGGTTTCCATTCAGCGTGGCAGAATCTTTCGGAAAGATTCGAAAATAAGCGGCTGTTAGTTAACAGTCAGCTTAGAATCCTTTTTAGTCTACCGTCGGTTTCCCAAGAGTCTGGTAAGGCGCTAAAAGAGCTCCAGAGCACAATCCAAGGGTGTTTGACAGCTTTTGAGCTAGCTAAGGTCAGCATCGAAAATTGGGATTGCTTGCTAGTATTCCTATGCTCATCCAGACTGCCGAAACTTACCCTGTCCTTGTGGGAACAGTCACTCCACAATAAGTCCGATATTCCAACCTGGGTCGAATTTAACAATTATCTGACTGAGCGCCATCGTACGCTGGAAGCGATAGAAGACATGAGCCTATGAACGCCCCAAGTCAGTCCGATCGCAAGGATCTTAATAAGAAAAAGATCAACTCTTTCGAAGCGAAGGTTAAGGTAAAGACACAAGCTCCAAAGCCAATTTC
>JARNME010000266.1:0-13398 GCA_030179655.1 Scaptomyza flava
TCTAACACCTTCTCCCTCTAACACTTTCCCACTCTATCCTTTCCACCTCTTACACCTTCTCCCTCTAACACTCCCCCTCTCACACCTTCTCCCTCTAACTCTTATAATCTATATGTACAAGTATCAATACTCTTGTTTAAAAACAATGTGTTGATCTTGCTGCTGCTGCTGCTGCTGCTGCGAAAGACAATTCCCATCCTTGCACACATAACCCCCCACGAAGGATGTTGTTGTTGCTGTTGACAATAACAATTCACGTGTGCAGAGCAATGTATTTAAAACAGTAGCATACTTGACTCTAACACTAATTGGTTGAATAGCAAAAACTGATCCTGTCATTATCACAACCATAAGGGTCAACGTATCGACATTGCTGCTGCTGCTGCTGCGTAAGAAAAGTTCCATCCTTTGTTCAATGAGCCCCACGAAGGATGTAGTTGTTGTTGCTGTTGGTGTTGCTTTTGATCATAACAATGCGGCCTACGAATGTACTGCCCTTTGACCAGCGTACTTCAAAAAAGCACAATCAAGCATGCACAAACTTGTCTCTAAGTCTTCCTCCCTCTAACACTTTCTTGCACACAGTATCCTTCTAACACTATCCCCCTCTAACTCTTTCCTCCTCTAGCACCTTCTCCCTCTAACACTTTCCCCCTCTATCCTTTCCCTGTCTTACACCTTCTCCCTCTAACACTCCTCCTCTTACACCTTTTCCCTCTAACTCTTTATAATCTAAAAGTACAAGTATCAATACTCTTGTTTAAAAACAGTGTGTTGATCTTGCTGCTGCTACCGCTGCGAAAGAAAATTCCCATCATTGCACACATAACGCCCCCACGAAGGTTGTATTTGTTGTTGCTGATGGTGTTGCTTTTGATCATAACAATGCGGCCTACGAATGTACTGCCCTTTGACTAGCGTACTTCAAAAAAGCACAATCTTGTCTCAATCCTTTTATTCTTTGATCACTGGTTTTCACAATCATAAACATTCATTGTTAATGTTTTGCCTGCAGGTGTGCAAGACAACGCACGTCAAACAGGTGCCCTCTCGACTCTCTCTTATCTACTTATTCGTAGCTAAGAAACCTGTTCACAGTTGACTCTCTCTCTCTCTCTTATCTACTAACTTGTAGCTAAGTAACCTGTGCACACTTGACTCTAGCATTTAATAGTTTCATAGACAATGTACTTTGCTCACTGAACCTCACGGACGGTGATACCTATAACACCTTCTCCCTTTTAACACTTTCCCCCTCTTACACCTTCTCCCTCTAACACTCCCCCTCTTAAACCTTCTCCCTCTAACTCTTTATAATCTAAATGTATAAGTATCAATACTCTTGTTTAAAAACAATGTGTTGATCTTGCTGCTGCTGCCGCTGCGAAAGAAAATTCCCACCCTTGCACAATTAACGCCCCCACGAAGGTTGTAGTTGTTGTTGCTGTTGACAATATCAATGTACGTGTGCAGCGCAACGTACTTAAAACAGGAGCACACTTGACTCTAACACTAATTGGTTAAATAGTTAAAACTGATCCTCTCATTCACACAGTCATAAAGATCAACGTATTGATCCTGCCGCTGCTGCTGCTGCTGCGTAGGAAAATTTGCATCCCTTGTTCACAGAACTCCACGAATCTGTATGTTCTTGTGGTTGTTGTTGTTGCTGTTGACCATAACAATGCAACGTACATCGAACAAGCGTTCGTTTTTCGCTATTTTCTATCCTTCCTTCCTTTGCACACTGCTACTCATGACCATAAACATTCATTCTTTATTGCTTGCTTTCAGGTTAACAATGCAGCGCTCGTCAAACAGGCGCGCACTTGACTCTCTCTTATCTATCCTTTCTTCCTGTGCACACTGCACCTCATGACCATAAACAGGTTTACAATGCCACGCACGTCAAAGAGGCGCACAATTGACTCTAACACTAGTTAGGTAAACAGCCAAATCTGTTCCTCTGATCACCTGCTTGCAGGTGTATAATGCAACGCAGGTTTAACAGGCGCGCACTTGACTCCAAATCCTTTGATCACTAATTCTCACAGATGCTGCTGGTAAAGTGGTGGCCTAGGAATGTTAATCCTTTGTTCTCCACATTAGGCTAATCAAAGGAGGGACATGATCGTGGGAAAAAAGTGTCATAAATTATGAAAAAAAGGGTCAAAGATCAAGGGGGCGATAAAAGGGTCATAAAAATTAATGGGGTCATAAATTGTCGGCATCCCTTTGGCGTAGAACCCCCATTCACCTACTACTTAGAGTCACCAAATTTGGTATGAAGATAGCAATTGACATTCCACACAGATCTGCATCAAAACTTTGGATGCCACGCCCACCCATACCGCCCCCAGCCCCCTTTCACCACCTTTTACAAACTTTGAGCTAGATTCACCAAGTTTGGAAGGAAGATAGCTGGTGTTATCCTCATCAGCATCGTAGAATCTTTAAGGCAGCGTACACCCCTGCCCAGTCCGTACACCTTTGCAATCAGACCTCTTTTTACTGGTTTTAATACTGGTATCGAGTATGCCGCAGTCGGTTGCGTCCGACTGCAACGTTTCCACTTGTTTTGTTCTAATGTTGTGAGTCACCAAATATGGTATGAAGGTAGCAATTGACATTCAACATAGATCTGCAGCAAAAATTTGGATGCCACGCCCACCTATACCGCCTCCCTTTCCACCACATTTCACAAACTTTGAGCTAGAGTCACCAAATTTGTAATGAAGGCAGCAATTGACATTTCACATAAATCTGCAGCAAAAATTTGGATGCCACGCCCACATATACCTACCCCAGCCCCTCTTTCCCCACTTTTTACAAACTTCGACATTCCACACAGATCTGCATCAAAACTTTGGATGCCACGCCCACCCATACCGCCCCCAGTCCACCTTTCCCCACTTTTTAAAAACTTTGAGCTAGATTCACCAAGTTTGGAAGGAAGATAGCTGGTGTTATCCTCATCAGCATCGTAGAATCTTTAAGGCAGCGTACACCCCTGCCCAGTCCGTACACCTTTGCAATCAGACCTCTTTTTACTGGTTTTAATACTGGTATCGAGTATGCCGCAGTCGGTTGCGTCTGACTGCAACGTTTCCACTTGTTTTGTTCTAATGTTCTAAAATTTTTAGCGTTTGCAACTCATATTGCAGATTTTGCAACTCTTCTTTGCATTCCTTTTTTATTTCTTATTTCATTGCTTCGAATTTATTTTATCTTGCAATTCAGCTTGTTTTTTATTATAAATTTCATCTTTTTGGAAAAAAGTTTCAAAAGTAGACTTTTACTAAAATTTAAATCTCTTAATGGGCACTTAATGGGTTAAGAAGAGTATTGTAGCCACAGTAAGATAACAGAGAGAAGAACAAAGAAGAAGAAATATAACTGTAAATGGTACTCACTGCAAGCAGCATGCACTGCTGAGCGAATATAAATGCAGTGAGAAGACATCAGGCTAATAATCCTAATGCACGTCAAGAAAGGCGTTTGCGTGCATGGAGTGTTAAAGCCATGTCTGGCTTGAACTATGATTTCGAAATAGCTTACAAGTCAGATAAAATTACTCAACTTGGTAGTCTGAATTTGATGTGCAAACATTGTAATGCTTTGAAATGGAAAAATTAGCCTTTGGGTATCTGTTGCAAGGCAGGAAAAGGTATTCTTTCACAAAATTAAAGTTTGCCTGATCCACCTAAAAGCTTAATAATTGGTGGACACCCCAAACATGATCATTTCATTGATCGTATAAGAAAGTATAACAGCTGCTTTCAAATGACTTCTTTTGGAAGTACAAAAATTATAAATGAAAGTTGGTCAACCTTTAAAGTCCAAGGACAAGTGTATTACCTAATTGGTAGTGTCCGACCTTTGCCAAATGAAGAAATGCAGTTTCTTCAAATTTATTTTGTTGGTGATGATGAATAGGAAGCTCAACTACGTTGCAAAAATATTTCAAATGTTGATTTAAGCGTAGTAAAGGATCTTCAATGTATGTTTCATCAGCATAATCGTTATGTTAAAGATCTAAAAATGGCTCTCAATAAAATACCAACAAGTACTAAAGACTATAAATTGATTATACATGCTGATCGAACACCCGCTGGTGCTCACAAAGGGCTTTACAATGCACCTCAATCAAGCGAAGTAGCTTTAGTTATTGTTGGTCAGCAATTTTAAAAGCGCAATTTTATTATTGAAAGCCATAATAATAAATTACATCGCATAAGTGAGGTGCATCGATCATACGATGCCTTACAGTACCTTTTGCTATTTCCTTATGGCGAAGATGGCTATTCAGTGGATATACCACAATGGAATCCATTATTAAACAAGTAGAAGGCTCTAGTCGGGAGAGCCCGACTAGAAGATACCCTGAACCCAGTTGCAATAAATATGTAAATTAAATTTATAATCGACTTTGGTATACTGACTTAACTTCAATCGATTAAATTCGATATCTCCGGTGTTTCTTAACCGATTTGGACGAATTTTTCAGAAAAGTTCTATCGTTACCCATTATTTCAACCCTCATTTTTACATTTTCCAAATTCGATATTTTATTGTTATCGATTGTATGTGCATATCGGAAACCAGAATAGTTATCGATAATTTGAAGCAAACTTGTTCTGCTCATGGTATAGGAGAACTTAAATACAAAATCAGAAGTCTCTAGCTCTTGTAGTCTCTGAGATCCACGCGTTCATACAGACAGACAGACGGACAGACGGACATGGCTATATCGTCTCGGCTGTTGATGCTGATCAAGAATATATATACTTTATGGGGTCGGAGATGCTTCCTTCTGCCTGTTACATACTTTTGCACAAAACCATTATACCCTTATGTACCCATTTTATGGGTCAAGGGTATAAAAAGGAGGAACCAAAAAAAAATGATATCTGCGTTAAGCTTTTACAGCTATAAAATAATGATTCGTCAATCTGAGATAAATCATTTCATTTATTGTCGTTCCCTTTTTAGTCAGTTTTTGGTTGATATGTATGCTAAAATTGAAACAGAAAGGTTAAATTATATTCGCTACAATCAAGCGAAACACAGAGCAGATAGCTATATACATCTACAAGATGCAATAGGCCAACAAGATGTTATCGCAGCTCAACTTGGTCAGATGGTAATTTAACCATCTTCTTTTACAAGCTCTGCAAGATATATGCATGAAAAGACTCAAGATGCTATGACATATTTCCGCCATTATCGGCGACCAGATCTTTTCATAACATTCACATGCAATCCACAATGGAATGACATCAGAACTGTTTTATTACCGGGTCAAAAACCGCATGATCGTCACGATATTATAGCTCGATTTTTTCATTTAAAAGTTAAAGCTCTAATGTCACTATTGACAAAAGGTTCTTTGTTTGGTAGCGTGCAATGTTTCATGTACTCTGTGGAATGGCAAAAGCAGGGCTTACCACATATACATATTCTACTTTGGTTAGAAAATAAAATAAGACCAGATAAAATCAATAACATTATCTGTGCCGAAATACCAAACGCAGATGAGGATCCTTTGTTATTTAACATTGTTAAGTCAAATATGATTCATGGTCCTTGCGGTGCATTTAATAATAAATCGCCATGCATGAAAAATGGAAAATGTACCAAAAGGTTTCCTCGACAATTACTTAAAGAAACTGTGACTGGAAAAGATAGTTAACCTCTATATCGTAGAAGAGCGATAGAAGATGGTGGTAATGCAATTAATATAAATGGTAATTGCATAGATAATCGTTGGGTTGTGCCTTATAACTGTGTACTGTTGAGAACATTTGAAGCTCACATTAATGTTGAGTACTGTAGTTCTGTAAAGTCTATTAAATACATATTGTAAATATGTTAACAAGGGCAGTGATCAAGCATCGTTTACTCTTGAAGACCAACGTAATAAAATTAATATGTACGAAAGTGGCCGTTATATAAGTAGCTCAGAAGCGGTATGGTATTCATTTAGAAAATGGTCAACGGATATATTTTAACCCCAATAATCCGCAACAATTACTTGACAGATTAAGCACTACACCCAAAACCACTTTGCTAGCCTTCTTTGAGCTATGCACACGTGATGAGTTTGCAAGAACGCTTCTATATTGTGAAGTTCCGTCGTATTTAACATGGAACAATAAAGAATTTCAAAGAAGAAAACGAAGGCATGATGTACCAAATATTCCTGGAGTAAAAAGAGATTCAGCTTTGGGAAGTGTTTACACTATTCATCCCAATAATACAGAATGTTTTTATTTAAGACTTTTATTACATTTTGTAAGGGGCCCAACTTAATTTTTAAATTTAAATACCGTTAATGGTATAGCATACGCATCATTTCAATTGGCGTGTTAAGCTCTAGGATTACTAGAAGATGATAAGCACTGGGATTCAACTATAGCCGATTCTGTCATATGTCAAAATCCTACAAAACTGAGAGAACTTTTGGCAATAATGTTATTATTATTATGAAAAAGGAGGTTAGTGCACTGCGACCACCTGGGTCTATTGTGCCCTCATCCTATTGTATGAGCTACAGCTCCCCGTACAGTGCAATCGATCGCTGAAACGCGATGATGTCGCTTGGACGGAGAGCCCTCATCTCCTCAGTGTTTAGTGTGACCCGCCCGAGCTGAGATAAATTCAGCCGACCTATGGCAGGGCACTCCACTAGTAGGTGTTCTGGAGTTTCGTCCCCCTCCAGACAGAGCCTGCATGTAGCCTTGTTCCCTATGCGTATCCTATGTAAATGCCTACGCAATCTTCAGTGTCCCGTCAAGAAGCCTGTGACAATCCGAAGAGAGACCTTGCTCAGCTTCAGACAGTCCTCTGTCCTCGTCTTGTTGTAGTTGCCTAAAAGCCTTTTACTTTGTCTCGCCCCCTGCGAACACAACCAGAAGTTCGTACTATCGGACCAAAGGTCAGAGCGGCTGCTCTGCTCGATGACCCCAGGGCCCAACCCACAGAAGGGTTCCGGCCCGCAGAAAGGAGTGCTTGCCCCCTTCCTGGCCATTTGGTCCGCTACCTCATTACCCGGGATTCCCGCGTGCCCAGGGACCCAATAGATGGTGACTCTATTATTAGTCCCCAACCTGTTTAATGTTTCTATACATTGCCAAACCAGCCTGGAAGCTATTTTATAAGCACCTAGTGCTTTTATAGCTGCCTGACTGTCTGAAAAGATGGCTATGTCTCTGCGATCGTACCCTCTGTCGATGTTGAAAGCGGCACATCTCTCTATCGCGTGTATTTCCGCTTGGAAGATACTGGCAAACTTGCCAAGGGGTTCATGGTCATTGAGTCGAGGTCCGAAGACTCCGGCCCCGGCCCCCTCCTCTGTAAGCGAACCATCTGTGTACCACCTAATAGCATGTGTTTTCACATTATAGGTAGTTGACAGGTTGGTCCATTCTGCCTTATTGCTAAGCTCTATGTTAAAGAGCTTACTGAAGCTAAATTGCGCCAACTGCGCATCCTGTGGGTATTCTAACAGTGAGCCTGTGGCTCCTGCAGCCGATCCGGTTGCTAATGCCCCCGTTAACCTCATATGACTTCTGCTTGCGTTGTGTTTTATGTATATGTGCAGCGGTGGAAGCCCTAGTAGAACGTCTAGAGCCATGGAGGGCAGGTGCGCATTGCGCCCGAGATGCACGAGCATGCAAGCCTCTGGAGTTTACCCAGTTGCTTTCTCGCACCTTCCCGGTCCATGCGTCCAGCCCAGACCACAGCTCCGTAGCACACCATGGGCCTTACCATAGCAGTATACATCCACATCAGAATCTTAGGTGAAAGCCCCCAGTTTTTCCCCGCAAGAGTTCTGCAGCTCATCAGGGCTAAAGTGCCCTTCCGAACAGCGTGCTCCATCTGCTGTTTCCAGAGGAGTCTTTTATCTAGTATAACCCCCAGATATTTGACCTCCGTGGACACTGGTATACTTGTACCTCCAATGACTTTGGGTCTCATAGATTTAAGCTTGTACCG
The DNA here is from genome assembly GCA_030179655.1 of Scaptomyza flava. Classification (NCBI taxonomy): domain Eukaryota; kingdom Metazoa; phylum Arthropoda; class Insecta; order Diptera; family Drosophilidae; genus Scaptomyza; species Scaptomyza flava. The sequence continues at coordinate 7,999 of JARNME010000266.1, forward strand.
ATTTGTGAAGGCGACAATCGTGGTCTTTGCTGGGTTGATGTTCAGCCCCACGTCCCTACACCAGTCCAGGCTTAGTCGAAGGCCCAGGGTGACTCTATCACATAATGTCCTCTCAAAATTCCCTTTGCAGATAATAGTTATGTCATCGGCATATCCTAGACATCGAAAGCCATTATCCGTTAGCTTAGCTAAGAGATCATCCACCACCAGACTCCAAAGGAGAGGTGATAGGACACCTCCTTGAGGACAGCCTCTGGTGGTTTGTGCTCTAATCGTCGAGTTGCTGACGGTTACTTCTGCTATGCGAGAGTCCAGGAGTTTGCTTAACCAAGACGTGAGTCCTGATTCAACTCCTCTACTCTCAAGTGGCAATAATGTTAGTATTTTGTCAAATTTTGGATGCTTTTAAACTTTGGAATACTTATAAAGAGAGTTTCTCAGAAGATATTTTAAGAGCATTTCATTTTTCACAAGACAGAAATATTGATGAAAGTTTTGTGAATAATGTATTAAATAAATGTCTTATTTACATTGAAGATATTGTACTGTCTATTTGTGGTCAAAACTTGACTTATTATGGACTTCCACTACCAATCAGATCCGAGGAAATTGTTCCAAATATTGAAAACAGTGGATGCCGGTTATAACGATGCCGGCTATAACGATATTCCGCTTATAACGATACACACAAGAAGGTTTGGTTGGTTTTCATACAAACTTGTATGGAAGCACAATCGGCTATAACGATATCGCTTTTAACGATATGCCGCTTATAGCGAAGGAATTTTGAAAACATAAACCGCTTATAACGATCACAAGTAAGAACAAAAACAAAAGAATGAGCAAATTACAGCAGCGGTCGGCACAAAGAGAGCCAAATAAAAATTATCAATGCATTTGTGCAAGAGTAATTTCGTTTCGACACTCTTAAATACACTTCGTGCCAACTTCGGCCTATCTGTGTGAATTGCCGTTATGTTTGCTTATGTGTGGAAAATCAAAAATAAAGCATTGGGTGCGTTCAGGGAACTCAGCGCTTAGTTAGCAGCTTCATAGCCGTTTACTTCCCTGATGACGTCACATATTATGCACGTGTTGCATATTTGCCTCATTTAAATGTTAAATGACTATGTTTTGGCTTTTAATACAATATAATAATAATAATCTAATAAGAGAAGCAGTTTTTACTTTATTATCATTCATTTTTGTTAAAAAAAATTATTAAAAATTCATTACATGTGACGTTTCTAACAGCTGTTTATGCACAATGCATTATCTGTCTTTCTTGTATCATGCATGTATGTATATGACTTGCTTTATTTGTTTCGAGAGGCACGCGTCGCTTTAATTTGCAAGATGGCATCAAAACGAAAATGCTTCTCAATGGAAACTAAAAACATAATTTTACAGCGCTTAGAAGCAGGTGAAAAATCTATAAGTTTGGCGAACGAATTTGGTGTAAATCAGTCTACAATTTCTACGATCAAGGCCAACAAACAAAAGATATAGGCGCAAGCTAATAATAATGAACTAAAATCCAAACGCGTTAGAATGAGCAAGCATGATGAAATAGATAAAGCACTTTTGCAGTGGTTAAAAATGCAGCGTGGTCGTGGAATTCCTTTAAGTGGCCCGTTACTTCAGGAAAAAGCGAATGTTTTTGCAAAGGAGTTCAAGATTGACAATTTAGTTTGTTCATCAAGTTGGATTCAGCGTTTCAAAGCAAGACACAATATTGTCGCCGGTAAAATAACCGGAGAGTCTATGTCAGTGAAACGAGTGGACGAGTGGAAATCAAACGTTTGGCCCAAATTACGTTCGCAATTCAAATTAACACCGGATAGAACACTAAAATTCAAGGGCGAAAAATGCACTGGTGGAAAATTATCTAAAGAGAGAGTAACAGTTTTGGTTGCAGCAAATTTGAGTGGCAATTCTAAAAAAAAATTGTTGATAATCGGCAAGGCCAAAAACCCAAGATGTTTCAAAAATATTAAATCATTGCCTGTGGACTATGAAAGTAATCGCAAGGCTTGGATGACATCCGAAATTTTCACCAAGTGGGTACATGACTGGGATCGCAAGCTTCAGAAGGAGAGCAAAAAGATAATGCTTTTGGTTGATAATTGTCCTGCACATCCTACAATTGCTGGCTTAAAATGTATAACCCTAGTTTTTCTACCACCAAATACAACTTCGGTTTTGCAGCCAATGGACCAAGGAATAATTCGTGCATTAAAAGTAAACTATCGCAAAAATCTTGTATTACAAGTTATTAGTGGCTTCGATGAAAATAAAGATGTAAGCACCGTGTACCCAAATATAACAATACTGGATGCCATTTCAATGATTGACAATGCCTGGAACAAAGTTACAAAAACAACAATTGAAAATTGCTTTCGGCATGCAGGATTGGTCAAAAACGATTCAAATTGCTTAATCATTGCATCACCACTTTATAACGACGACGAAGATAATTTACCATTGTCAGTTTGGGCAAAAGCACTTGGAAATCAAATTCCAATTTCGCAAGAGGAACTGGAAGACTACGCTGCAATTGACGATGTTGTCGAAATATGTGAGGAACCGTGTGATAAAAAATTTTTTTAGAATATTATCGATGAAAACAAAGATTGTGATGACGACGTTGAAGACCATTTGGATGAAGAAGTGCCAGACGCCTCCGAAGCACTTAAAGCTGCTGAAGTGCTCAGCAAGTTTGTGTTGTTTAAATTAAATAATGATCGTCTGAACACAATAATGCACCAGCTAGGAAATGCTGTTCGCGACACGTTTTATAAGGAGAAAACTAATTTAAAGCAATCAAAAATTACAGATTTTATAATAGATGCCTAAAATACTTATATTCATATTTAAACAATCATAGAAAATAAAGCAAAAACAAGTAGTAAAAAAATTATTAATAGTTAAAATATTGTTTTCTTTAATACAGGTTATAACGAATATCGGTTATAACGATGCTATATTGCCGGTCCCTTGAGTATCGTTATAACCGGCATCTACTGTATTTGAATATTGAATATTTGAGAGAAACAAATTATGAAAATTGCGATAATTTTGTTGTTAATAATGAGCTACTCCTTACTTCTGAGCAAAAACAAGTATGCGAAAAGATACTACATAGCGTTGAAGCAGAAAAGGGAGAAATCTATTTTTTAGATGCACCTGGTGGAACAGGTAAAACGTATCTTTTAAATTTATTATTGGCAAAGGTACGGCAAAGTAAAAAAATTGCATTGGCCGTTGCGTCTTCCGGTATCGCTGCCACTTTATTTAATGGTGGTCGCGCAGCGCATTCTACGCTTAAGATTCCATTTAATTTGATTCATTTAGAAACACCACATTGATCAATTTCAAAGCAATCTAATATTGCTGCTGTGCTCAAAGATTGCAAGCTTATTGTTTGGGATGAGTGTACTATGGCCCATAAAGGTACTTTTGAAGTTGTAGATCGATCTTTAAAAGACATTCGAGATAGTGAATACTTAATGGGTGGCATAACTGTTCTCTTAGCTGGTGATTTTCGACAAACTCTTCCAGTGATCCCCAGAGGAACAAGAGCAGATGAAATAAATGCGTGCTTAAAGTCTTTAAATTTGTGGCCCAAAATACAGAAAATTGCATAAGCACCTAACGGAAAAACAACCAATGTCGTTTATCAAGAAGCTCTTAACAATTGTTAATAATTGCAAATTCAATTCAATAAGTGGATAAGGCCTACTGGGGAAACCACAATAAAAAATTACGCGCCTGATTCTCTACCTCAATGGTGGCGTGGAAAAGAGAATATTAAATACTTTGCTTTAATATTTTGTGAAATATTTTGAAATTAATTTATTTTGTATTTATCTTCTATTGCTAAAATTTATATAAACTATCCGCGTAGCGAAGTAAGCGGGCCACTTACTAGTTACTTATAATTTATTGAACCACTATCAATAAGAACTTTTGTGAAATTAAAGAATTTAAATGAACAATTTGTCATAACCTACATATATTCTTTTAAAAAACTTACATTTAAAAAAAACCGGATTTTAAAAAACCAGTTCAAATTTTAATTTTATATAAGTGAATATTTTGTGTACCTGTATAACAGTATACTTTTATTTTTATATGAAAAATAATCACAACTTATCCGTCCCATCAGTTTTATAGATTAATAACCTTCCGTTTTTTACAGCTTACCGCCACCCAGTTTTTGTCAGTTAAAAGGCGATTGAATATAAATTGTAGGAAACATATGATAAATTATTAAAGAAAGTATAAGAGTGAAGCGAAAAAAGAAAAATAAGAGAAAAATACTATATGAGATGCAAAAGAAATAAATAAACAAAATAATAATTTACAAAAGTAATCAGCAATAAATCAGGAACATACAGCACTTTCCATTAAGTAATGTTATAATCCCAAAGTGCGTGAGAAAAAGCGATAGGGAAAGAATCAACTGATAATGTAGAAGAAATTCTATAAGTAAGTTCCAGCTTTTCACTAATTTTTTAAACTGGAGTACCTACCGAGCTCAGGCAAGCAAATTGTTCTTAAAAGCGTCAAATAGTAAACTATTTGAAACGAAAAGATCTGATGTTCCTTAAGTGTGAAAGTTGTAACACTCACGTGTTTAAGGCAGCGATTAGATTCTGAGCAAAGTTTAATCTCAATACCTAAAATCTGATAAAATAGTTTGCATAGATACAGACATACAGATCTAGGAAGTCTACGGTGTTGAACTAAATATTGATCAAGAATAAACATATCTGAGATCAAGCATGCTTTCGTTTATGCAGCACAGAAAAAAATACAATGTCTCGGATCAAAAATTGAGAGGCAAAACCATTAAATTTAAAGGCAATATATAAAGTCAAATAACATAAGAGAATAAAATTAAAAATTAAATAACAAATAATAAAAACAAAATAAAAATATAACTAGAATTGAATTACATACTACTTTTAAATCTAACTCCCTGCCGTATTACATGCCAAGGAAAATGAACCCATAAAAAAGATTATGGACCTTAACAAGAACAACCTTATCTCGAATTATAGCCCACAAGAATCATAATAAAATATAGCCTAGCAAAATTACTTACCATGAAGTCTAAACGGTCTTAACACCATGAATCCTAAGCTAGTGTAAATTATTGTAAATGACTTGCTTGCGCTCTTTTTATTAGTGTAACATACACACAAGAAGTGCTCTACAATACAACCACAAAAAAGAAGAATAAATCTTACCATACAATTACTGAATCAAATCTTATTCTTTGAAGCCTCCTCCATTAACAGTATACAATAAAATCAGACCCTAATCTAATATCAAAAAACAGGATCAAGAGCTAGGTTGTATAAAACGACTAATACAAAGGTGTTCAAGCCGGAA
>JARNME010000267.1:0-87494 GCA_030179655.1 Scaptomyza flava
TTTAATTTGTGTCGTGGTTTTATTTGCAATGCTGGTGCTCTCGTTGCACCAAATATTCAGAGTCAATGTTTCGCCTACTAAACGAGGTTTTTAGCTAGCAACGCCCGAATTCGCCAGGCTCTACTATGGCTCCTTGTTACCACAAGGATTTCGCACAATAGTGTCGCCTACTCTCAGGCTCTGGCTTGAGCTTCACCTGTCCTTCGCCAGGCTCACTTGTCTGATACTTGGTTGTAATTCGAGGTTGCTTGCAAATGCAACGCACCCCAAGGCTGCTAAATTTCGCGTATCGATTTCTTAGTAAAATCTGCACGATCTGCTTTGGTCCTTATTGCGATATGAATCCTTTAAATTCTTAATTATCCTTTCGCGTAGTGATTTCTTTATGTTTCGCAGTGATTTTCACTTATTTCGTATTGACTTCCGTACTGGGACGTTTCGCTTCGCTGACTTCGCACTCTTTGTACTCAACTTCTGGATTACTCTTGAACTAACTCGCCGCTCTGTCAAAGGCGGCTCCTTTTATAGCCTTGTGCTGTCTCGCTGGACCGGGCCTGTCAGCGCTGCCAATGTCGCGCCAGGGGCAAAGGTGGCGTGATCGTTCCAGTGAGATTTGCCTAGCAACAACGGTTCCTCGTTGCTGATCACGCCTGTCGTTGGTGTGAAGGTGATCACTACATCTCGTGGGTGCACCGCTCGCACACCACGCACTTTGCCACGACTTTTACGGTACATGTTTTGTGGCTCCCATGTGCCAAACACGTACTTAGCGCTGACATCCTGTGTCAGAGCGAGACAGCATGCGAACTCGCCGCAGCTCAGGTCCGTCTGCGGCTATACATGCAATCGCCTGTTTGAGGCGCCATACGTGAATATGGCTCCTCACAGCATTAATTGCCTGCGTAAGGAGCATAGAATGAAGAGTGCTGGTCGACCGCCTGCAATCGCTGTAAGGCCAAGCATCACGCTCTTCTTCATTTTGAGACTGAGATTGAGGGCTGTCAATTATATCTGCTCCGCATGCGCCTGCTGTAAATACTCGTCAACACTTGTAGCCCAAAATCTCAGTCAAGACTTGTGCTATTGGCAACTGCTGTCATCCAGCGCACTGGGGTTCTTGTTCCTTGCCGTGCGCTACTCGATTCTGTTCGCAGGTGCACATTATTACATCCCGTTAAGCTCAATCCCTTCAGCTACGTAAGCATCGGTCGCCTACTTTGATTTCAGGACTAGGGGAGTCCTAGTGTTGACTCAGAAGGCTATGCAGCTGATATAAATCTTGAATCGCGAACAACTGACTACGCTGCTAGCATCTCAGTTTTAATTTCTCCGTCTGTTAATGGAAATCAGCCGAGCTATGATGTTAGCACTGATCGTTGGAATATACCCTCAAATATTCGCTTGGCTGATCCAGAACTCTTTAAGCCGCACACAATCGATCTTCTAATTGGAGCTGGTCTGTTTTTTTGAATTGTTATGCGTTGGCCAAATTAACTCGCTCCTGGCTTACCCATTCTCCAACAAATCAATTAGGTTGGATAGTGACAGTAAGAACGTCGTCAACAAGCCCTGCCTCATTGATGGCCAATCGCTCGATTTCAACGCCAACTACTAGCCGTGATCATAAGCTTGATGAAATCGTACGTCCGTTTTTGGTAGTTAGAATCCTGTTCTAGTTTAGTAATGAATCGACCAAGGAGGAACTTGACTGTGAAGCCCATTTTAAACAACTTTTGCTCGTTTAGGCACTGGCGAATATTCGGTTCGCCTTCCAGTGAAACATCCTGTGGATCTGATGGGGGATTCCCATCAGCAAGCTTAACGTCGTTTTTCTAACCTGGAACGCAAATTGGAGCGTCATTCTGAGTTGAAGTCTCAGTATTCCGCGTTCATCAAACAGTATGTGGATCTGAATCACATGTCTATTGTTGAGTCGCACATGCTAAGTCACTGCAAGTATCATTGCGTGCTGAAAGAGGATAGCTCAACCACTAAGCTCAGAGTTGTGTTTGATGGTTCAGCTGTGTCTTCGTCTGGTTATTCGCTTAATGAAATTTTCATGACAGGCCCAACAATACAACGCAAGCTTTTCAGCACTCTTTTGCAATTTAGAACATTTCCAGTAGCCTTGACTGGTGACATTTGCAAAATGTATAGGTGCGTTAGGATGGCTGAATCCGACTCGTACCTGCAATGCATCCTTTGGCGTGATGCGCCTTATCAGGAAATTCAAGTTTTCAAACTCGATACCGTACCTATGGCACAAAGCCAGTTGTCTTTCTGGCAGTTCGGGCCATGCAGCAATTGGCCATTGATGACAAAAGTTCGTTTCCTGTTGGATCTAAGGTGGTCTTGAGTGATTTCTACGCAGAAGATCTCATCACTGGAGGTGACTCTACCCAAGAAGTAGTTAAAATCATGCATCAACAGTCAGTCTTTTACGGAAAGGGAGTCTCAGCTTCGGAATGGTTTTCCAATGATCCTAGCGTGCTTCAACAGGTGCCTGATGAAGATAAAGAGACCTTTCTTAAGTTTGATGATGCACAAATATCACTAGACGCTTGGATGGCATAGATCCAGTTTCAGACTGCCTTCTGTTCCACTTCCTCTCCGATGAAAGCGCCTGGCAAGCCTAGCAAACGGACCGTACTTTTTCCCATTGCTCGATTCTATGATCCGCTTGGGCTTTCGGACCCGTGATATCCAAGCCAAGATTTTTATGCAGCACCTCTGGAGAGAACCTTTGGATTGGATGAAAGTCTTCCTGCATCTCTTCATTGTTCCTGGAACAGTTTATGTGCTGACATTTCTCATACGGAGAAAATAAGGCTTCCGCGTCTGGTTATCGTTCCAAAGGGCAACATCGAAGTTCATGGATTAGTGATGCTAGCATTGAAGCTTTCGGTGAATGCATTTACTTCGATCTATACAGGCAGAAGGCGCGTAGCTCATCTTTAGTGCTCTAAGTCTCGTGTGGCACCCTAGCGGACTGTTACAATACCAAAGCTGGATTTATCTGCTGCTGCACTTCTATCGCAGCTAATTCGAGAGGTAGCTCAAGCCTTCCCGATTCCAAACGTTCACAGCTAATCGCATATCGTTAATCCAAGAATTATCGGCCGGAATGGAATGGCGCTACGTACCAACGGCATGCAATCCGGCAGACATTCGGTCTAGAGGAGCACTTCCCAGCGAACTTTTAGAATCATCGTTATGGTCTCATGATCCCGATTTCTTAACGAAGGGAGAGTGCGAATGGCCTGCATCAATGTCTACCAGCCCAGTCGCTTCCAGAGCTCAGCAAAGAGCACTAATTGGTGCTTCTAAATGTTTTGATTCAGCATAGGATGTAAATTTGTAAACTCCTTTCATCACTTACGGCGTGTGTTCGGTTTCATATATAAATTTCGATATCAATCAGGCATCCAGCAGCATCCAGATGGCCCAACCTAAGCGATGATATAGGAATCTTCACAGCGGACGAACCATCAATCATCCAGCTCTATTGCCTCGCTTACCCCGTTCATGGATGAGTTTGGACTTCTACGTGTAGGTGGCCGTCTAAAGCACTCGAGTCTGGATTTCGATGCTCAGCATCCTGTGATTCTTCCGAGCCATCATCCTGTCACACGCGCCATCATCATGCCTTTTCCCAGGCGTCAGCTGCATGCTGGATCTCGTTCGCTTCTTGCTCACTCTCGGCTCCACTATTGGCCTATTGGTGGTCGCAAGACTGTCTCCAGCGTGACACGCAAATGCATCATGTGCTTTCGAGCTAAACCGGTTCCTAGCTGAGACAATCATGGCGGATCTTCCCCGGGATCGTGTGAGTGGCTCACATCCTTTCGCTGTCACTGGAGTGGACTACTGTGGACCATTTTACTTCAGAGTGAAGTTCGAAGCAATGTCCTGTAAAATGCTACAATCGGTTTTTCATCTGCTTTGCGACAAAGGCAGTGCATCTCGAACTGGTGCCTGATTTGTCTACAGCAGCTTTTCTAAATGCGCTTTAGCGTTTCATTTTAACTAGATGTATACCTACTCGCATATGGTCGGGACAATGCTACTAATTTGGTGGGAGCCAAGAATGAACTAGCTGATCTCAAGCGGCTCTTCTTCAGCGAAAAACACATCAACACTGTCCGAGAATTTTGTACTTCTGATGACATTGAATGGGATTTTTATCCCACCTCTTTTGCCACACTTCAGCAAAATATCATTTTTATCGATCGGTCGGACTCCCGCTTTTGCTCCTGGATATCTTCGCACACTCGTTTGCCACATTTCCGCAATAATAAATTCACGACCTCTTTTTTCCACTTTCAGAACACCCTGCAGATCTGGATGTACTTACTCCTGCGCACTTCCTTGGTGGTGTTCCACTTGCACTGTACCCAGAGCCTGCTGTCACCGCGCTGAACGATGATGAACAATGATGTTGTTCTGGTAAAGGACGAAAACTTGCCGCCCCTTAAATTGCCACTGGCTCGTGTGGTCGAGCTTGTTGCTGGTGCTGACGGCGTCTCCCGATAGCTGTTCTCAAGACATCAACTGGGATTATCAAGAGAGCTGTGCGCAAACTATGTGCGCTTCCCAAACAGGATGTTGTTGAAAGCCCATGTCTTCCAACGGGGGGAGAATGTTTGGTTACGCAACTAACTAAACTAAAAGCAGCATCAACAGAACCATAACTCTCTTATCTCTAATCGCTCTATGCTCTGCGCAGCAAAAGAGAAAATTAACGTTAATTCTAACTATTGTTTTGTATAAGCTCTTATACTTAGTTTATTACATTGTCTATTGTTGCCCTTGGCCTTCAGCTGAAAGCAAGCTGCTGCTGCAATTCAGTTCAGTAGCAGTTCAGCTCAATAAAATTCGTCCGTAACTCAGCATCGAGCGTTGTCTGTTTCGCGACAAACGAAAAATCGCTATTTATTGCACAGCCCAAATCGGGGTTAGTTGCGATATTCAACTTTAAACCGTTTGTAAATTAATTTAAGTTCGGCCACGAAGGCAAAATAAACCAAATTATATTAATGCAAATCTCGCAGCATTTATAATTTGTTGAGTGACATTTTGGAAATTCGATAGCTATTGAAAAAGCTCAATAGCTCAAAAATCTCTAAACATGAATAATATTTCCAGCAAGTGCAATTGTGTCGAGTGGTTAATCAAATTTTTAGTTAGTTGAAGCAAAATAGTGAATAAAGAGACATACCCATTATTAGAGGTTAAATAGTAGTAATGTTAGTTAACGCAAATTGTTATTAAAACTATTTAATAATAATTAGTGACTTATTTTACGTAGGTTTGAGTTGAAAGTTTTAATGAAAAAATTAAATGCAAAATATATTTTAGGAACAAAACATTTGTTTTAGAAAATACAATGGAACAACATATAGTTTTTTTTAGAAAATAAAATTTAGAGTTCAAAAAATGAAAACAACTATTTATACAAAATAAAAGAAAAGCAAAATTTCTAGAAAATAAATTTAAGCATAATAATGAATAAAAAAGTAAGATAGATTTTGTTAATTTTAAGTACGCAAATAAGAATTGAAAAATGAACGGAAGTATAAAAATTTATAAATATTAAAAATGGAATTATTGGATATGGAAGTTTAAGTCTTATTATTTCTGATGACATGGGAGCATAATTAAATGATGAATATTTAATTACATATGGGGTCTTCTGTGCAAATATTTTATTTAGGAGACTATGGTTGGGAGGGTAATGATAGAGGGAATTGGCAAACAACACCTAAGCCCACCCCTCTAGCTTAACTACTATTCCGTGCTTCACTTTTCTCATTTTTTTAATGTTTTTTTGAGAGTGTTCGCACTTTGGCCATGTGGTCTTCGGATGAGGATCGTCTCATCTCAGTTTTAGTTTCTGGAGGGACTCTGTAATAAAACCTTGGTGTAGACATCATTAGTCAGCATCAAAACCCCCCCCCCCCCCCACATTTCCCGCTAGAGCTAGGAATCAATGGATACCGCTCCGCTGTCTGCTTAATGATCGACCAGTCTGACTTGATGGTTGACAAAAGGGAGGACCCAAAAAATTTTTTTGGCCTGTGTTAGATTACACGGGCGCATAGGTTAACCGTAGAATGCGTCTGCTTGTGCAACAAAATTATGAAAGTAAACATAGTATTAATATGATTTGCAATTTAAATATTTTAAACATTTAAAAAAGCTGAAACGCATATTTATGCCTTACATAGGAAAAGCGTTAATAAAAATTGTTCAATCTTATCGATGAGCTGCCAACCACAAGGATGGACCAGGTAAGTGACTCTGTTGCAAATAGCAAATAAGTTTGATTTAAAAATATTTATATTCGAAAACTCAAAAGCGATAAATCGCCATATTTCGCACATCCTTACAGCTAGAACTACCAAATTTAGTGAGAAGATAGCGACTAGCAACCCTTAAAAAATGGCATCAAAATTTTGGAGCCACGCCCACCCAGTCAAAAAAGCCTATATCTCTTAAAGTTTTTGATCTAGAGCCACCAAATTTGGTGCCAAGATAGGCGATGATGACCCCCCAAAAACTGCAAAATTTTGGATGCCACGCCCACCAACACTGCCCCCATCCCTATTTTCCCCACCTTTGACAAACTTTGAGCTAGAGTCACCAAATTTGGTATGAAGATAGCATTGAAATCCCACAAAGATCTGCATCAAAAATTTGGCTGCCACTTTTACAAGCTTCGAGCTAGAGTCACCAAAATTTGGTGTGAAGATAGCAATTAACATCCCACAAAGATCTGCATCAAAATTGTGGATGTCACGCCCACCAATACTGCCCCATCCCCATTTTCCCCACCTTTGACAAACTTTGAGCTAGAGTCACCGAATTTGGAAGGAAGATAGCTGGTGGCATCCTCATCTGCATCGGAGAATCTTTAAGGCAGCGTACACCCCTGCCCAGTCCGTACCACTTTGGAATCAGGCCTCTTTTTACTGGTTTTAATACTGGTATCGAGTTGCGTGCGACTGCAACGTTTCCACTTGTTTTTTATTCGGTTTTTGCAGATATTTTTGGTGGACGCTGGTAGACGCCTATGATGTTGATTCCGTAGAACTGATTGCCACCAGCCATGCCGGAAGTCTGAACCTAACGAACACTGGATGCAGGCCATAAATGATGACCAGGAGTGTGACGAATTTTGTGTGTTTGAGAAAAATAAATAAATAATTAATTTTTGCTCATTTTCTTTCTTTGCTGGTACTGGAGGGACGTTAGATGTTAGATGAAGCCGCCGGAATGATGTTTTCGCTGGATCCAATCGATGAGCTGCCAACCACAAGAATGGACCAGGTATGTGACTGTGATGTTCATTCGTGGATCACACTCCATGCCACCAGCCATGCCGGAAGTTTGGACTCCACGAAACTTGGATTCAGGCGACAATGTGATGACCAGATAAGTGACGAATTAGGAATGTTTGAGAAAATTCATTTTTGCTCATTTTCTTTTCTTTGCAGGTACTGGAAGGACGTTTGATGTTGGATGATGTCGCTGGAATGATGTCTTCGCTGGATCCTATCGATGAGCTGCCAACCACAAGGATGGACGAGGTAAGTGACTTAGTTGAAAATAGTAAAATTGTTTGATTTAAAAATCATAATTTAACTATTTTGTATTCATCTTTTATTTTTGCATAAACTTTTGGTTTACGCTGATAGACGCCTATGATGTTGATTCCGTGGATCAAACTCATTGCCACCAGCCATGCCGGAAGTGTGAACTTCACAAGCACTGGGTGCAGGCGACAATGTGATGACCAGATAAGTTACGAATTTGGAATGTTTGAGAAAAATCAATAAACAATTCAATTTTGCTCTTTTTCTTTTTCTTGCAGGTACTGGAAGGACGTTTGATGTTAGATGATGCCGCTGGAATGATGTCTTTGCTGGATCCAATGGATGAGCTGCCAACCACATGGATGGACCAGGTAAGTGACTTAGTTGAAAATAGTAAATTGTTTTATATAAAAATCTTATTTTAACTATTTTGTATTCATCTCTTTTTTTGCAGCTTGATACTTGATACTTTTGATACTTGAAAGCTTGTTGTCAATTTATGCGCGACAAAGTTAACAATGGAGGAATGAGAAATGAATATCGGATTAGTTCTGTGCTGTTGCCTTTCCACTCAGTTGTCATTACGTTTTGTTGTTTTCCATGTTGTTTTCATTCCATCTGCCATCGGATTGTTCGCATGCAACAAGCCGGCTTACAACCTAGTCAAGTCCCTTGAAGGATATTCGTCCCAGCAATTGCCATGCATTAGTACTGCACTCCAATTGAAGGTTGTAAAGGAGTTATTGCCTTTCTAACAAGCTGCTTAATAATCTCAGCCTATTCATTGGTTAGCATTGAAATGTCTTATATTATTTTATTTTATTTAAACTAAACACTAAGCGAAAGAGAGTGTAATTTGGTACCTTCTAACTTAGCTTCGTTGCATGTTCGGGCATCGGGGTAACGACGTTAATGTTATGGAAATGAGTTATGACCGGACTGTTGCAGCTGTGGCACGTGTTTGTGTGGTGTTAACAGAACACACAGAAACCAATTTGGCATCGAGTAAATCGCAACCTGCAAAAAATACAGTTAGCTAAACTATGCCACATAGTCTACATAGTAGTTGTAAGACTCGTCGTAGTGCTTCCTTTGATCCACTTCCGGACGCGCAACTCGCAACGATTATGCACAACAGAAAAGTTTTCTGCGCTATTTGGGGCAAAAAACTTTTACCTAAATCACTTAGACCGAAAAACAAGTGTGGCATGTCGAAAAATCACGCCAAAAACAGACAGCAGTGAAAGAAAGTGAAAGACCGAGGGAGAGAGAGAGAGAAGTGTTTGAATTTGGCAACAGTTGCCAGCAGCGCTTCATCAGCCTACAAATGTGATGTTATTTATGCTTGCAACTTGTTATTGTTAGCCTAAATGTGAGCCGAAAACATTAAGTATACGAAAAACTATATTTCTGTTTACTAAAAACAATAACTTATTTATGTAATGTATAAAACATTGAATCACCGTTCGAGTATTAGTTCTTAACTATTGACTTTCAATTGGCAAAGACATTTCAATGCTAACCAATGAATAGGCTGAGATTATTAAGCAGCTTGTTAGAAAGGCAATAACTCCTTTACAACCTTCAATTGGAGTGCAGTACTAATGCAATGGCAATTGCTGGGACGAATATCCTTCAAGGGACTTGACTAGGTTGTAAGCCGGCTTGTTGCATGCGAACAATCCGATGGCAGATGGAATGAAAACAACATGGAAAACAACAAAACGTAATGACAACTGAGTGGAAAGGCAACAGCACAGAACTAATCCGATATTCATTTCTCATTCCTCCATTGTTAACTTTGTCGCGCATAAATTGACAACAAGCTTTCAAGTATCAAAAGTATCAAGTATCAAGCTGCAAAAAAGAGATGAATACAAAATAGTTAAAATAAGATTTTTATATAAAACAATTTTACTATTTTCAACTAAGTCACTTACCTGGTCCATCCATGTGGTTGGCAGCTCATCCATTGGATCCAGCAAAGACATCATTCCAGCGGCATCATCTAACATCAAACGTCCTTCCAGTACCTGCAAGAAAAAGAAAAAGAGCAAAATTGAATTGTTTATTGATTTTTCTCAAACATTCCAAATTCGTAACTTATCTGGTCATCACATTGTCGCCTGCACCCAGTGCTTGTGAAGTTCACACTTCCGGCATGGCTGGTGGCAATGAGTTTGATCCACGGAATCAACATCATAGGCGTCTATCAGCGTAAACCAAAAGTTGATGCAAAAATAAAAGATGAATACAAAATAGTTAAATTATGATTTTTAAATCAAACAATTTTACTATTTTCAACTAAGTCACTTACCTCGTCCATCCTTGTGGTTGGCAGCTCATCGATAGGATCCAGCGAAGACATCATTCCAGCGACATCATCCAACATCAACGTCCTTCCAGTACCTGCAAAGAAAAGAAAATGAGCAAAAATGAATTTTCTCAAACATTCCTAATTCGTCACTTATCTGGTCATCACATTGTCGCCTGAATCCAAGTTTCGTGGAGTCCAAACTTCCGGCATGGCTGGTGGCATGGAGTGTGATCCACGAATGAACATCACAGTCACATACCTGGTCCATTCTTGTGGTTGGCAGCTCATCGATTGGATCCAGCGAAAACATCATTCCGGCGGCTTCATCTAACATCTAACGTCCCTCCAGTACCAGCAAAGAAAAGAAAATGAGCAAAAATTAATTATTTATTTATTTTTCTCAAACACACAAAATTCGTCACACTCCTGGTCATCATTTTATGGCCTGCATCCAGTGTTCGTTAGGTTCAGACTTCCGGCATGGCTGGTGGCAATCAGTTCTACGGAATCAACATCATAGGCGTCTACCAGCGTCCACCAAAATATCTGCAAAAACCGAATAAAAAACAAGTGGAAACGTTGCAGTCGCACGCAACTCGATACCAGTATTAAAACCAGTAAAAAGAGGCCTGATTCCAAAGTGGTACGGACTGGGCAGGGGTGTACGCTGCCTTAAAGATTCTCCGATGCAGATGAGGATGCCACCAGCTATCTTCCTTCCAAATTCGGTGACTCTAGCTCAAAGTTTGTCAAAGGTGGGGAAAATGGGGATGGGGCAGTATTGGTGGGCGTGACATCCACAATTTGATGCAGATCTTTGTGGGATGTTAATTGCTATCTTCACACCAAATTTTGGTGACTCTAGCTCGAAGCTTGTAAAAGTGGCAGCCAAATTTTTGATGCAGATCTTTGTGGGATTTCAATTGCTATCTTCATACCAAATTTGGTGACTCTAGCTCAAAGTTTGTCAAAGGTGGGGAAAATAGGGATGGGGGCAGTGTTGGTGGGCGTGGCATCCAAAATTTTGCAGTTTTTGGGGGGTCATCATCGCCTATCTTGGCACCAAATTTGGTGGCTCTAGATCAAAAACTTTAAGAGATATAGGCTTTTTTGACTGGGTGGGCGTGGCTCCAAAATTTTTGATGCCATTTTTTAAGGGTTGCTAGTCGCTATCTTCTCACTAAATTTGGTAGTTCTAGCTGTAAGGATGTGCGAAATATGGCGATTTATCGCTTTTGAGTTTTCGAATATAAATATTTTTAAATCAAACTTATTTGCTATTTGCAACAGAGTCACTTACCTGGTCCATCCTTGTGGTTGGCAGCTCATCGATAAGATTGAACAATTTTTATTAACGCTTTTTCCTATGTAAGGCATAAATATGCGTTTCAGCTTTTTTAAATGTTTAATATATTTAAATTGCAAATCATATTAATACTATGTTTACTTTCATAATTTTTGTTGCACAAGCAGACGCATTCTACGGTTAACCTATGCGCCCGTGTAATCTAACACAGGCCAAATTTTTTTTTTTTGGGTCCTCCCTTTTGTCAACCATCAAGTCAGACTGGTCGATCATTAAGCAGACAGCGGAGCGGTATCCATTGATTCCTAGCTCTAGCGGGAAATGTGGGGGGGGGGGGTTTTGATGCTGACTAATGATGTCTACACCAAGGTTTTATTACAGAGTCCCTCCAGAAACTAAAACTGAGATGAGACGATCCTCATCCGAAGACCACATGGCCAAAGTGCGAACACTCTCAAAAAAACATTAAAAAATGAGAAAAGTGAAGCACGGAATAGAAGTTAAGCTAGAGGGGTGGGCTTAGGTGTTGTTTGCCAATTCCCTCTATCATTACCCTCCCAACCATAGTCTCCTAAATAAAATATTTGCACAGAAGACCCCATATGTAATTAAATATTCATCATTTAATTATGCTCCCATGTCATCAGAAATAATAAGACTTAAACTTCCATATCCAATAATTCCATTTTTAATATTTATAAATTTTTATACTTCCCTTCATTTTTCAATTCTTATTTGCGTACTTAAAATTAACAAAATCTATCTTACTTTTTATTCATTATTATGCTTAAAATTTATTTTCTAGAAATTTTGCTTTTCTTTTATTTTGTATAAATAGTTGTTTTCATTTTTTGAACTCTAAATTTTTATTTTCTAAAAAAAACTATATGTTGTTCCCATTGTTATTTTCTAAAACAAATGTTTGTTTCCTAAAATATATTTTGCATTTAATTTTTTTCATTAAAACTTTCAACTCAACCTACGTAAAATAAGTCACTAATTATTATTAAATAGTTTTAATAACAATTTGCGTTAACTAACATTACTACTATTTAACCTCTAATAATGGGTATGTCTCTTTATTCACTATTTTGCTTCAACTAACTAAAAATTTGATTAACCACTCGACACAATTGCACTTGCTGGAAATATTATTCATGTTTAGAGATTTTTGAGCTATTGAGCTTTTTCAATAGCTATCGAATTTCCAAAATGTCACTCAACAAATTATAAATGCTGCGAGATTTGCATTAATATAATTTGGTTTATTTTGCCTTCGTGGCCGAACTTAATTAATTTACAAACGGTTTAAAGTTGAATATCGCAACTAACCCCGATTTGGGCTGTGCAATAAATAGCGATTTTTCGTTTGTCGCGAAACAGACAACGCTCGATGCTGAGTTACGGACGAATTTTATTGAGCTGAACTGCTACTGAACTGAATTGCAGCAGCAGCTTGCTTTCAGCTGAAGGCCAAGGGCAAACAATAGACAATGTAATAAACTAAGTATAAGAGCTTATACAAAACAATAGTTAGAATTAACGTTAATTTTCTCTTTGCTGCGCAGAGCATAGAGCGATTAGAGATAAGAGAGTTATGGTTCTGTTGATGCTGCTTTTAGTTTAGTTAGTTGCGTAACCAAACATTCTCCCCCCGTTGGAAGACATGGGCTTTCAACAACATCCTGTTTGGGAAGCGCACATAGTTTGCGCACAGCTCTCTTGATAATCCCAGTTGATGTCTTGAGAACAGCTATCGGGAGACGCCGTCAGCACCAGCAACAAGCTCGACCACACGAGCCAGTGGCAATTTAAGGGGCGGCAAGTTTTCGTCCTTTACCAGAACAACATCATTGTTCATCATCGTTCAGCGCGGTGACAGCAGGCTCTGGGTACAGTGCAAGTGGAACACCACCAAGGAAGTGCGCAGGAGTAAGTACATCCAGATCTGCAGGGTGTTCTGAAAGTGGAAAAAGAGGTCGTGAATTTATTATTGCGGAAATGTGGCAAACGAGTGTGCGAAGATCATCCAGGAGCAAAAGCGGGAGTCCGACCGATCGATAAAAATGATATTTTGCTGAAGTGTGGCAAAAGAGGTGGGATAAAATCCCATTCAATGTCATCAGAAGTACAAAATTCTCGGACAGTGTTGATGTGTTTTTCGCTGAAGAAGAGCCGCTTGAGATCAGCTAGTTCATTCTTGGCTCCCACCAAATTAGTAGCATTGTCCGACCATATGCGAGTAGGTATACATCTAGTTAAATGAAACGCTAAAGCGCATTTAGAAAAGCTGCTGTAGACAAATCAGGCACCAGTTCGAGATGCACTGCCTTTGTCGCAAAGCAGATGAAAACCGATTGTAGCATTTTACAGGACATTTGCTTCGAACTTCACTCTTGAAGTAAAATGGTCCACAGTAGTCCACTCCAGTGACAGCGAAAGGATGTGAGCCACTCACACGATCCCGGGGAAGATCCGCCATGATTGTCTCAGCTAGGACCAGCTTAGCTCGAAAGCACATGATGCATTTGCTTGTCACGCTGGAGACAGTCTTGCGACCACCAATAGGCCAATAGTGGAGCCGAGAGTGAGCAAGAAGCGAACGAGATCCAGCATGCAGCTGACGCCTGGGAAAATGCATGATGATGGCGCGTGTGACAGGATGATGGCTCGGAAGAATCACAGGATGCTGAGCATC
This sequence comes from Scaptomyza flava, assembly GCA_030179655.1. NCBI lineage: Eukaryota > Metazoa > Arthropoda > Insecta > Diptera > Drosophilidae > Scaptomyza > Scaptomyza flava. The sequence goes on from JARNME010000267.1 coordinate 13,917, forward strand.
GAAATCCAGACTCGAGTGCTTTAGACGGCCACCTACACGTAGAAGTCCAAACTCATCCATGAACGGGGTAAGCGAGGCAATAGAGCTGGATGATTTGATGGTTCGTCCGCTGTGAAGATTCCTATATTCATCGCTTAGGTTGGCCATCTGGATGCTGCTGGATGCCTGATTTGATATCGAAATTATATATGAAACCGAACACACGCCGTAAGTGATGAAAGGAGTTTACAAATTTACATCCTATGCTGACATCAAAACATTTAGAAGCACCAATTAGTGCTCTTTGCTGAGCTCTGGAAGCGACTGGGCTGGTAGACATGATGCAGGCCATTCGCACTCTCCCTTCGTTAAGAAATCGGGATCATGAGACCATAACGATGATTCTAAAAGTTCGCTGGGAAGTGCTCCTCTAGACAGAATGTCTGCCGGATTGCATGCCGTTGGTACGTAGCGCCATTCCATGCCGATAATTCTTGGATTAACGATATGCGATTAGCTGTGAACGTTTGGAATCGGGAAGGCTTTGAGCTACCTCTCGAATTAGCTGCGATAGAAGTGCAGCAGCAGATAAATCCAGCTTTGGTATTGTAACAGTCCGCTAGGGTGCCACACGAGACTTAGAGCACTAAAGATGAGCTACGCGCCTTCTGCCTGTTATAGATACGAAGTAAATGCATTCACCGTAAGCTTCAATGCTAGCATCACTAAATCCATGAACTTCGATGTTGCCCTTTGGAACGATAACCAGACGTGGAAGCTTTATTTTCTCCGTTTGAGAAATGTCAGCACATAAACTGTTCCAGGAACAATGAAGGGATGCAGGAAGACTTTCATCCCAATCCAAATGTTCTCTCCAGAGGTGCTGCATAAAAATCTTGGCCTTGGATATCACGGGTCCGATAAGCCCAAGCGGATCATAGAATCGAGCAATGGGAAAAAGTACGGTCCGTTTGCTAGGCTTGCCAGGCGCTTTCATCGGAGAGAAGTTGAACAGAAGGCAGTCTGAAACTGGATTCTATGCCAATCCAAGCGTCTTAGTGATATTTGTGCCATCATCAAACTTAAGAAAGGTCTCTTTATCTTCATCAGGCACCTGTTGAAGCACGCTAGGATCATTGGAAAACCATTTCCGAAGCTTGAGACTCCCTTTCCGTAAAAGACTGACTGTTTGATGCATGATTTTAACTACTTCTTGGGTAGAGTCACCTCCAGTGATGAGATCTTCTGCGTAGAAATCACTCAAGACCACCTTAGATCCAACAGGAAACGAACTTTTGTCATCAATGGCCAATTGCTGCATGGCCCGAACTGCCAGAAAAGACACTGGCTTTGTGCCATAGGTTACGGTATCGAGTTTGAAAACTTGAATTTCCTGATAAGGCGCATCACGCCAAAGGATGCATTGCAGGTACGAGTCGGATTCAGCCATCCTAACGCACCTATACATTTTGCAAATGTCACCAGTCAAGGCTACTGGAAATGTTCTAAATTGCAAAAGAGTGCTGAAAAGCTTGCGTTGTATTGTTGGGCCTGTCATGAAAATTTCATTAAGCGAATAACCAGACGAAGACACAGCTGAACCATCAAACACAACTCTGAGCTTAGTGGTTGAGCTATCCTCTTTCAGCACGCAATGATACTTGCAGTGACTTAGCATGTGCGACTCAACAATAGACATGTGATTCAGATCCACATACTGTTTGATGAACGCGGAATACTGAGACTTCAACTCAGAATGACGCTCCAATTTGCGTTCCAGGTTAGAAAAACGACGTTAAGCTTGCTGATGGGAATCCCCAATCAGATCCACAGGATGTTTCACTGGAAGGCGAACCGAATATTCGCCAGTGCCTAAACGAGCAAAAGTTTGTTTAAAATGGGCTTCACAGTCAAGTTCCTCCTTGGTAGATTCATTTACTAAACTAGAACAGGATTCTAACTACCAAAAACGACGTACGATTTCATCAAGCTTATGATCACGGCTAGTAGTTGGCGTTGAAATCGAGCGATTGGCCATCAATGAGGCAGGGCTTGTTGACGACGTTCTTACTGTCACTATCCAACCTAATTGATTTTGTTGGAGAATGGGTAAGCCAGGAGCGAGTTTAATTTGGCCAACGCATAACAATTCAAAAACAGACCAGCTCCAATTAGAAGATCGATTTGTTGCGGCTTAAAGAGTTCTGGATCAGCCAAGCGAATATTTGAGGGTATATTCCAACGATCAGTGCTAACATCATAGCTCGGCTGATTTCCATTAACAGACGGAGAAATTAAAACTGAGATGCTAGCAGCGTAGTCAGTTGTTCGCGATTCAAGATTTATATCAGCTGCATAGCCTTCTGAGTCAACACTAGACTCCCCTAGTCCTGAAATCAAAGTAGGCGACCGATGCTTACGTAGCTGAAGGTATTGAGCTTAACGGGATGTAATAATGTGCACCTGCGAACCAGAATCGAGTAGCGCACGGCAAGGAACAAGAACCCCAGTGCGCTGATGACAGCAGTTGCCAATAGCACAATGTCTTGACTGAGATTTTGGGCTACAAGTGTTGACGAGTATTTTACAGCAGGCGCATGCGGAGCAGATATAATTTGACAGCCCTCAATCTCAGTCTCAAAATGAAGAAGAGCGTGATGCTTGGCCTTACAGCGATTGCAGGCGGTCGACCAGCACTCTTTCATTCTATGCTCCTTACGCAGGCAATTAATGCTGTGAGGAGCCATATTCACGTATGGCGCCTCAAAACAGGCGATTGCATTTATAGCCGCAGCCGGACCTGAGCTGCGGCGAGTTCGCATGCTGTCTCGCTCTGACACAGGATGTCAGCGCTAAGGTACGTGTTTGGCACATGGGAGCCACAAAACATGTACCGTAAAAGTCGTGGCAAAGTGCCGTTGGTGTGCGAGCGGTGCACCCACGAGATGTAGTGATCACCTTCACACCAACGACAGGCGTGATCAGCAACGAGGAACCGTTGTTGCTAGGCAAATCTCACTGGAACGATCACGCCACCTTTGCCCCTGGCGCGACATTGGCAGCGCTGACAGGCCCGGTCCAGCGAGACAGCACAAGGCTATAAAAGGAGCCGCCTTTGACAAGCGGCGAGTTAGTTCAAGAGTTAATCCAGAAGTTGAGTACAAAGAGGAGTACAGGAAAGCCACAATATGAGCCTGCGCCACAGCGACGATTAGTGCCAAGCAGATGAGGAACTATAAGGATAATACAATAAGAGTAAATCTATTCGGATATCCTTTCAAAATAAACTTACTTTCATGTCGATATTGGTTGTGTTTTGCGTTCTTGGTCGAAACGTTCTGTAAGCTTGTAGTGCGTTGACTGATACTATTCCACCGTTGATCTGTTCCATTTATACCCAAGAACAAGTTCTCTTATTGCGGATGTGAATTGTGTGAATTTGGTTGGTGTTGTTGGACATTCATCATCATCTGGCATATCAAATGGATTATCATTATGCTCACTTTCAAGTACTTCGAAATTCGAACTTAGGCTTATTGTTTTCGTTTTCATTAACATTAAGCCAACACAGCTAAAATCTTATAATAGAGCCTGTGAAGCGTTTGAAGATGCACACACTTCTCAAAACATGAGTGAATTAAAAAAAAAAAAAGTCACTCAGTGGAGAATTGATAATAAAATGTCGGCCATTGCATCGGATAATGCTAACAATATTGTTGGTGCTCCACCTCGGCGGCAAAAAACTAACAGAAGTAATTAGCTTTGCCTATCAAAATGTTAGAGGCCTTAACACTAAACTGGCGAAATTATAAACAGCTTATCTTTTGATTCTCAAATAATTGCACTCACTGAAACCTGATTAAAACCTGATATTTCTGATTATTCCATTTTTCCTTCTAAATATAACTTGTACAGATGCGATCGCACTTCCCGCAAGGAGGGTGGTGTTCTCATTGCTGTTGACTCCTGTATTTCCTCTGAACAGATTTTTTCTCAGCATCTTCCGGACATAGAGTTTTTATGTGTTAAAATATTACTAAACGGCCGTTCACTTTATGTTAATTGCTCTTATATTCCTCCTCAATCTGATATTAACATTTACTCATTCCATCTGAGTGCCCTGCAACTTGTTTCGTCATTTTTGACAGATATGGATAATCTGATAGTAGTTGGTGATTTTAATCTGCCACATGTTGTATAGTCTGTAAATGACACATCTTGGGCGGTTCAAACAGTCACTTCTGATGATTTTATCGATGGCCTACTGGAGTTAAGCCTATCGCAAGTTAACAGGGTGCATAACTGTAGTGGTAGAATGTTGGACTTAATATTTGTTTCGGACTCCGATTGCAGTAATGCTAGTAGAATACCCCTTCTAGTGCTTCCAGAAGATAACTACCATCCAACCATCGAAATTCTTAACCCTATTTCAGTATCTAAAAAACTTTAAAAACCCGTTGCTTTCGTAAAACTAACTTTACTAAATTAGATTATCTTCTTCAACATGCTAATTGTTCGCGCCTTTATTCTTCTAGTGATATAGAGACTGCCATAGCCATATTTTATAGGAATTGGCTTTTGGATATTTGTGTTCCCCTCACTTGTTCTTCAAGTGAAAATAAACCACCTTGGTTTACGAGAGAACAATCGAAGTTGAAAAACGCAAAGACAAGATCATATAAAAAATTTAAAAAATCGGGAATTACTTTAGATTTATCTTCGTATTTAGTAGCAAAATCTAGTTTTATTTCCGTTAACACATCTTGCTATAATAATTATCTTAATCGTTGTAGACTAAACTTTTCACGAGACCCTAAACAGTTTTATAAATTTGTTAACTCTAAACGTAAGACTTCTTGTTTGCCATCCTCAGTATACCTAGATGATACAAAAGCAAGTTCTGATCAGGCAGTAGCCAATCTATTTGCTGAGTATTTTCAATCAGTATACTCATCGAATATGTATAGTAGTAGTAATTCCTATCCTTTTCAAGTTCAAACGTCAAATTGCATATATGTCCCAGTAGTTACTGAGTCTACGCTCCTGAGTGAATTTAACTCTATTAAACCTGGCTACTTGCCTGGTCCTGATGGAGTGCCAGGTTGTATTCTTAGATACTGCGCGGATTCTCTTTGTCTGTTGATTCGAACGTGTTCCCTGATATATGGAAGGAATCCTTTATAATTCCACTCCATAAAAATACTTCAAAATCAAACGTTAAAAATTATAGAGGCATATCCAAGTTGTCTGCCATACCAAAAGTCTTTGAAATAATTATATGTTCTCAACTGCAACACGGATGTAGTTCGATTATATCGCCTTATCAACACGGTTTTGTTAGGCGTTGATCTACTACCACTAACTATTCTCTGTTGCTTCATAAATTAAATATTTTTGGATTTCCATCAAAACTGTTATTGTGGCTTTCGGAGTACTTGTGTGGCCGAACACAAAAAGTTGTTTTTAAATCGTCTGTATCTAAACCTATTTTTGTTACCTCTGGTGTACCCCAGGGTAGTCACCTTGGACCTTTGTTATTTAATTTGTTTATTAACGATCTTCCACCAGTTATTACTAACTCTTTTGTGTATATGTTTGCTGGTTATGTAAAGCTATGTTTCACCTATAATGACGCTTCCCTGTGTAATTTACTACAGTCGGACTTGGGTGCTTTGTCAGCCTGGTGCCGTACTAACCTACTAAATTTAAATTGTTCAAAATGTAAAGCCATTTCTTTTTGTAGAAGTTCCCCTCATACTGCTCACTACTTGCTTGATGCTTCACCACTTGACCGCGTGTTTGAAATCAAAGATTTAGGCACTATTCTTGATCCTAAATTAAAGTTTGACGCTCATATTTTGTCCAAGGTCAATAAGACCATTAATGTCCTTGGCATCATCAAACGGTGGTCGAAAGAGTTTAATGATCCCTACACCACTAAAACGCTTTATACATCCCTAGTTCGTCCCATCCTGGAGTATGGATCTTGTGTGTGGTCTCCACAAAACTCGATTCACCAGGATAGAATTGAATCTGTGCAGAAAAATTTCTTCTATTTGCCCTTAGAAGTTTTAACTGGGTTGCTGGAGTTGACTTACCCCCGTATTCTAGTAGACTCCTTTTAATAAATCTTCCCTCCCTGTAAACCGTAGAAATATGCTGGAGCATTATTTATTACTAACCTACTTAATGGTGAAATCGACTCATCAGTTCTATTGAGTCGAATTAAATTTAATGTCCCAATAAGATCTTCACGTAACTTTTACCCCTTAGCCTTGATCGTTGCTTCAGCAACTATTTAATTCATGAACCATTTCGTGTTATATGTTCTGACTATAACAAACTTTATTCTCTTGTCTCCTTGGAGGTCTCAACTCCAGTACTAAAAAGATCGATCCTTTTTGCTTTATTTATCGTAACCACTAATTACTAATCTATCGCTGGTCTGATTTGGTTTTTCTGGGTTTTTCACAATCCTCGCAACAAATGTTGGACTGCTCAATTTTTTACTGCATTTCCCAGAGCTTTAACTTTACCTTTTAATTATTTTTTCAGATATATATATTATGCTATATTTTACTTAATTTAATTATTTTAATTATTTTTAATTTAAATTAAATTTTGATTCATTTTAATGTCAGCTGCTCTTAGCTGACTATAAATAAATAAATAAATAAATAAAAATGGTGGTTCCACATTCCGTGCTTTGCACATACCCTCAATATAATTGTCCAAAAGGCGTTGCTCGAAATTGACGATAGAAGTTCAAAGGCCAAGGCAATCGTCGAGTTTTTCAACAGAAGCTCATCTGGCTTAAAAAAATTAAAGGATGCACAGGCTCAGCTTGAATAACCAAGTTTGAAACTTTCGCAGGATGTGGCAACACGGTGGAATTCCACACATAAAATGTTTCAACGGCTCTCTGTCCTAAAAGAAGAAGTTATGGTAGCCGTTTCAATTTTACGCCCAGACCTTATATTAACAACAGCCGATTTGAAAGTCATTGAAGACGTGCTACCTGTGCTGCTAGCTTTTTTATCAAATAACGAACGATATATCTGCGGAAAAAAACGTTACCCTCTCCAAAGTTATAGTCTTGGTGGCAATTTTAGAAAAAAAAGGAGGCTAGCATGCATGCAAGTAATGTCACAGATGATAGAGTGATAAATGTGCTTGTGTGCGAATTGAATACCCGATTCAAAGATGTTGAGCATAATGTTTTATTTGCGGGAAGCACAATTTTGGATCCCAGATTCAAAGGCCTGTCTTTAAATCAGAAGATGCGTTCAAAAAATCTGTTGCCAACATAAAAAAAAACATTATGTTCACTCGGGTAGCCAACGCATGGCCTGATGCTGCTCCGACTGAGGAAACACAAGAGTCGTCAATAAAAATACGAACGAGGACGATATTTGGAATGACTTTGATGACGACTTTAAGTGCGGGTGGCTGGGGGCGGAATGGGTGGTCGTAGCTCCAAAATGATGCAGTTCTTGGAAGTTGTTTGTAGCTCTCTGCTCAACAAGTTTGGTAGTTCTATCTGTAAGGATGTGCGAAATGTGTGGATTTATCGGTTTTGAGTTATCGAATTTATCGATTTGTTAGCCCCCCAGTTATCGAAGAGTCCCAACCTTGACTCCTAAATTTTCTATCCCATAGATAAAGAGAATTCGAAAGTTTCAAGTCTCTAGCTTGTGGAAAAAAGTTGCGTTCATACAGACGGACAGACACCATGACGGATTGCGCAAAGCGCAATTTTAAAATTAATTTTTTAAAATAAGCTTAAACTTTTTAGTTTGATGTTTTTTTAATGAGTTTTTCTGAGATTTTTTAACCATAAGTATTTATATTTAACAGTGCAGTTTGATTTTCTTTAAAAAAAAACCGCGCTGAAAGTATGATTTAAAATAAAAAAAAAGACGCACAAAAGTATGCTTTGTTTTTCTGAGAGTTAATGAAAAGTTAATAAAAAGCTTTTAAACGAATTTTTATTAGACTATACATTATTGCTTAGCAGGTGATAACGTTTGCGGTGGCCCTTGTTATTTATTGGGTATACAAAAGCAACTTATAAAAAATAAAATATTGGGATAATTTTTTTACTGAGTAACATTTTTATTAAACTATTTTTAACAACATATTTATTTTAAGAATTAATTGCAATAAGAGAAATAATTAAACCTTGAATAGCCAGTTTTACTTTTCTTAAAAACTATTTGCCATCAAATATATGCAAATAAGCATTATAACTGAGACTGTCAACAAGCTCTAAATATCGCTCCAAAAACCGGCGAAACTTATTCAGAGCGATTGCATCACCGGTTAATTTTTGAATTTCCAAATCTATACATATCTGTTGCTTCTCATATTCGCAATTCCAAGCTTTACTTTTTGTAAGCGTTTCCATGCCCTCTAACATTTGACTGTGTATGTTTAAGATTTCATTGTCTAAGCTTTTAGCTAGGGTAATGTCCGGCGTAAAATGGCATGCAGAAGATGTCTTCCGTATTACAATGGGTGCATCAAGCCGAGCAGCAGGCAAACCGAAGTCGGTTGATGTTTTCGGGAGTACCTCTGATACTGAGGCTTCTGGCTCGAAACCAACTGCACGAGTCAAATTATTTTGTACCTCTGTACTTGTTAATACCGAGGATGTTGCTGCGTTTCCACTATTTGCGAGTGAAGTCGATGGCTGTTTGTTTTCGATTGTCCAAGGCTGATAAACGAAAACCTCTTGTACCGGTTCCTCTGCTTGTACTGTAGAGTACACGGGTTGTTGAAAGTCGACCTCTTGAGAGTTTCCGTTTGGATCGTAAAACTTGAAACCCATCAATTGAAGTGCAATTTCCGTGGTAATGTATGACATAATTTTTTTATTAAATTAAAATACGTGCTTTACGAACGATTTCATTGAATTTCTTAAAGTAGAGTGTCGACTTCTAGAGATAGGCTATGCGGTGATTTGAATAATCGTTCTAAGACACTTATCGATATATACTTAAGCTATAAGAGTTTGCTATCGATGTCGGGCTATAGAGCTGTCGTTGTTTTTTTATTAAATGGAAAATATTTATTAATTGTAAGATCTACATTTAACTGTTTATAAACATACTAGATCTATAAACCATGTGTTATCTTTATTTTTATCATAATATTACATAAAATGTTGTGAGGTAGGCCAACATTAGCCTCCCTCACAATTAGAATATATTGTTATTTAATGAAGCTAAGTACATGAAGTACAAATGAGAAGAAGTCGTTCTCACCCTTATATTATAATTTATTAGTTATTAAGAGTAATTAACAGCTTGCCAAACATTAACATTACAATCATTCATTCTTCATCATATTATAGTTTACCACGTTACAATTATGTTCATTAGTTTTTAATAACATTTTGGCTCAAGCAACTTAACAGAATATTCGAACGGCCGACGGCGAAGATGCGGGGCGTGCGCTCCACCCGATCCACAATCGCGACCCACGCGAAGAAGGAAGGCGCGCTCGGGCTGAGCACGCGACCGGCGAGGGAGTTAGAAATTCGGGTCAAAGGCGTACAGACGTGTCGGCGGAAAAATTGATTAAGAGCAAGGTTGAACGGTCGCTAAGTGCAGTTGACGAGAGCGAAAACGGAATAGAAGCGTAGCCAAGACTAAAGTAAGCATAAGATAGAACATCTAAGGAAGGCACATAGAAATAAAGGTTCGAAAGACAGAAATACTCTTACCCCAAAACCACGTGTATGCATCATTAGGTTGAGTCGTTTCGATTCGCATTATAAAGTGCTTCGCCAGCTGATGGCGTTCGCCTCAGCTTGGAAGAGAAGAGAAACCTGTGGACTTTGTGGTAGGAGTGCGGTGACAATCCACTTGCCAGCCCAAATCGCCCAGGCATTCCAGTAGCGCGTATTAATGGTAGTTTATCCAGCCTATGGTAATCCCCTGGGCTTGGAAAGAGCAATAGCTGAGGCTTGTGGTAGGAGTGCGGTGACAATCCACTCGCCAACCCAGATCACCCAGTAAGATCGCTGACACGACCTTTTGCATTATGACGCTGACGAACTTTACCTCCAGTTAGCAATTGTGTTCCAGCAAATATAAATATTTCTTGTAACGCGAGCCTTGGCCAGACTGAGATCTGTACCTCGGCTCAAAATCACTACTTTACAAGTGGCGCCCGAGCAGGGACCTAAGCTAAGGAGGAGTAGAGCAAATCGGGAATAAAGACCCCAGAAGCAATACTTGAAAGTTCGAAAGTCGTGAATTCGTGTATACCCGGTCATACACTGTTTTACTGCACGTGCATAAAACAAGGTAAAAAAAAAAAAAAAACGGAATCGTTCGAGAATCTTCTTTTGCGCAATTGTCGTGGCGCAAAGAAGTTGACGGTCGAAACGGGCGCACCGATTAAACAAACGGGATCGCGCAAAGCAAGCGATTAAGTCGGGCCATTTGCGGCGCAACGAAAGTGACGGTGGAAGCGTGCGCACCGATTGCATAGCGGAATCTGTTTAAGTGCCAGTGGTTGGTAACAAGTCGCGGCGCAGCGAAGTTGATGGTGAAGTGGACGAGCCGATCACCTAACGGCACAACGCGCACGTCGACAAGCCAAGTACAGCACGCATCAAATTATCAAAAGTGGAATGGTTTTTTTTGGCAACGGCAAATAGCGAACAGTGGTACGAGAACAATCGGGAAAGCAAAACTGAACAGTGGGACAAGAGTGATGGGAGCAATGGGATGAGTGCAACCGCGAAGTGGAATAAAAATTAAATAAATTGAGAAAAAAACATTTTAATGAAATAATTAAAACAAAAAAAAAAAGCGATGATAATAATAATGATAATAGTAAAAATATATATAGATTAAAAAAAAAAAAAAAAAAAAACATTTTAATGAAATAATCAAAAAAAAATAAATAATAATAATAATAATAATAATAATAGTAATAATAATAAAAATATATATAAATTAAAGAAAAAAAAAACGGTGGAAAATTAAATAAAGTTAAACGGAAAAAAAGAGGGTTTTGACGAAATAAAATCTAAATAAAACTAATAAAACCGAATTACAACCAGGAACAAATAATATACCAGCCATGAGTGAACGCGAGAGCACAGAGTTAGAGAACTGCAGTAACTCAGGCGTAGGCGTGCGATGGGTATACCACTGCCGAAAGGAGGACTTGGAGAAGATTGCGCACGAACTCGGCCTGGACAAACTTGGAAAGGTAGAAGAGTTGCGGAAACGGGTATGTACCTTTATAAAAGAAGGGACCCATAATTGGGGACGCGGACACGTTTGACGGAATGGGAGTCGAGGTTTGCCAAGACCCAAGAATCGCCCGGCCTTTCCGCAGCAGAACCACGAACGCGCCAAAAATCAGAATCTGACTTGCTGACACTGTCGGGGTCACCCGGGGGATTGTTTCCGCTGCACAGCCACACACAATATATGCCGCCCAGTGAGCAGAAGATAAGGATTGAATCCTTACCTGGTATACATGTGGTGCCGCCTGTAAACCCCCCTGTGAATAGTACCCAGGTGGGGCAGGTGGACTACAGACCAAGTGTGGGAGCCGGCGACGCGGAGTTTGGTAGTCATAGACAATATGTGTTCGTCCCTGAGCTAGTTCGCAGGTGGGGAATCAAGTTTAACGGGTGCACCGACCCACTCACATTTCTAGGAGCGATTGAAGAACGGGCGATATCCCACGAGGTTAGTCTAGATCGTGTGGCCAAGGTTATGAGCGAAGCATTGACAGATAAGGCGGCACTCTGGTTCACAACCAGTCGACTAAGAGATACGACGTGGGCCACTTTCAAAAAGAATTCTTGGAATTTTTCTTGCCCCCGAGGTACTTCCAGAGGCTGGAAGATGAAATCAGAGCTCGTCGGCAGCGTAGTGGCGAAGGGTACAAAGACTATTTAATTGAGCTTAGGGGACTTATGTATCATGCAGGATATGGGTCAGCACAAGAGTTGGACAGGATTTATGAAAACCTAGCGCCAGAGTATAGATTATATATCCGCAGAAGAGATTTCGTGACGTTGGGGCAGCTAACGCAGATGGCCGCCGAATTCGAAAACTTCCGAATTCAGAGCCGCAGGGAAGCAGAGGGTAGTCAAGGGTTAGGCGTTAAAGATCATGGTGCGACAGGGGGGACAGGCATTACCGTCACCCGAAGCAACCCGTTTAAAAATCCGACGCCTGTACAACCGACCAGTCCTGTAAGGGGGATTCCAAACGGTGGGATCGGTCACGAGCAACGTAGACCCTACGACGGGAGACGCGTGTGCTATAAGTGTTCGCAGGGCGGGCATTTTGCTAGAGAATGCACCAATCCGCGAGTACTGTTCTGCAGATCGTGTGGTACACAGGGGTGAACAGCGCAGAGTGTTGTCAGAAACAGCCGGGAAACGAGCAGCGGCGGCATCCGGAGTGGGATCGGATGGGCGCCGGTGTGAGTCGTTCCCAAAATTAGAGTACCCACTGAGTGTCTAGGACAGTCGTATAGTCGCTACTATTAAGGTTGGAAGGTGCGTAGCGAAGATGACAGTTGACACAGGGGCCACCAAGAGTTTTGTGAGCGAAGGTTTTTTTTCGAAAGGTGGCAGACGAAGGCAAGTTACTAGCAGCGGATGCTAAGGCGCGCTTAGCGGATGGTTCAAGCATAGCCATAGAAAAGATATTGCGGGTAAAGTTTGGATTAGCAGGAGACGAGGCGACGATAGACATGCTCGTTATGCCGTCTATGTTGGACAACGTGATTTTAGGTATGGACTTTCTGTGCAGGATGGGTACGAAAATCCAATGCGGAAAAGCGAACCTTGTTCTCGAAGCAATGGAGGAACCAACCCCGGGGGTTGGCAGTACCACCGTGGATCGGATAACAAGGAAGAAAGGCAAAATGGACGGCAGCGAAAGGAAAGAACAAAGAGATGTACCAGGGGTACCCAAGGTGGATGACGCCGTGAAAGCCAAGCGAGAGGAAAATCAGGAGATGGCGCCGGGCGCCAAGGAGTCTCTACTAGGTCGGTTGGAAGATCCAGGCAAAGAAAAGCTTAACCCAACGAGCCCGGCGCGCACAGCGCTTCCAATACAAAAGGAAAATCCGAGGAAAGGCGAAAGGCATCCCATGGGCAGGGCACATGTGGAGGGAGACGAGGATCCAAAGGCAGGATTATCTGGCAAGGGGAAAGCGAAGTCAGAGATGCAACCGAGTGCATTAACAGAAGGAGGGTTGGAATGGCCAGCAGATCTGGAGCCGGCGTTACAGGAATTCTTGGAGACGGAGTTAGCACGTTCACGAGTCGAAACTTCAAGGCATTTTTGAATTCGCTAGGCGTAGAGGTGGAATATACAGCCCCGTACTGCCCACAGGAAAACCCGACAGAGAGAACAAATAGAACGGTGAAAACTATGATAGCACAATTCATTTCCGGAAGCCAAAGTTCGTGGGATGAACTAATACCCGAAATCTCTTTAGCCGTCAACTCGAGCATTGCAGATTCAACAGGATTTTCCCCAGCGTTCCTGATGCAGGGAAGGAAACCTCGTTTAACAGCAACGTTATACGATGAGAAAACGCCGGGTACGGGAAGCACAGCACAAACACCGGAGGAAAAAGCAGTTCGAATGCAAGAAGTATTCAAAATAGTCCAAAGCAACCAACAACGGGCTTCGAAAGACCAAGGGAGGAACTATAACCTAAGGCGGAGGGAATGGCGACCCACCATCAACGATTTAGTCTTATTAAGAACACACCAGCTATCCAAAGCTAGCGACGGATTCGCGGCAAAGTTAGCCCCGAAATACGACGGCCCGTTCCGCGTTAAAAATTTCTTATCTCCGAACGTCGTGCGTTTGGTGAAAGAGGGGGAACGGAAGAGCAGAATCGCCAGCATAGGGCAACTAAAACCATTCCATCGAGAAGACGAAGATCCCGAAGTGAGCCGCTCCCCGTTTTAAAAGGCTGGAATTGAATCGGAAAACAAGTTTAAAAAAAAAAAAAAAAAAAAAACGAACTAACTAACTAACCATTTTATATAAACACCGTTAATCACCGAACTTACAACAATTTATATCAAAGGTTAATTGCGAAGAATGGACAGCATCATCACCCTCAGCAGCGACGAGGACTCTGACACCACCATCCGACGAGAGTATGAAGACGGCGTCTACGGAAAATACTCGGAAGCTCATGTGGAAGACGCAGAAGATAGCGATCGTTTGGAGGTATCAGACTCAGATCCAAGATCGCAGCAGTAGTCGCGTGACCCACGGCGGAACCACCCCCGATATGAGCAAAGGTGGAGATAACGACGGTAGTCATAGAGGCGCCAAACGCACGAGCACCACAACCTTACGTCGAGGAGCCGGCCTCGCCTCCAAACCTTCAAGCATTGAAAGAAGGGGCGGACACCCTACCGAACGAAGGCACTGAAGAGGGTAACCAGACGGAAGCACCTAGCAAGGCGTTGGAAACACCCACGCCACCGGAAAACGATATGGTCGAGCAAGGCAAAAAGCCAAAAACAACAGGCGACGCAAAGGATGAAAATTGGGAGGATCAGCAAAAGGAAGATGACCTGGAGGAAGCATTTACCGAGTTGGACAGCCCACAGACGTTTGAAGGGATTGATGGATGGGAAGAAGGACTAGACTCGGAGTTGGGTGAGGAGGACAATCACTCGAGATGTCAGCGGAACCCACCCGCACACAACCCGATGGTCTGGATGTCAATACCGTCGAGTTGGAACGTTTACCCTAACGATAGAATTCTGACACGGGCCGCCATTCCGGTCATTGATGCGGAGCTACGAAGCAGAGTCCCTAGGAGCCGTCGCAGCCGTTTCACGATCAGGGTAGGAGCGGATACGTTCGCCGTGACACGACACCGCGACGGTAACGTCGCGATCACGAAGGAAAGGGGGGGGGGGGGGGGGTGTGAGGTAGGCGAACATTAGCCTCCCTCACAATTTATTATTAAAGAATATATTGTTATTTAATGAAGCTAAGTACATGAAGTACAAATGAGAAGAAGTCGTTCTCACCCTTATATTATAATTTATTAGTTATTAAGAGTAATTAACAGCTTGCGAAACATTAACATTACAATCATTCATTCTTTATCATATTATAGTTTACCACGTTACAATTATGTTCATTAGTTTTTAA
Organism: Scaptomyza flava; assembly: GCA_030179655.1. NCBI lineage: Eukaryota > Metazoa > Arthropoda > Insecta > Diptera > Drosophilidae > Scaptomyza > Scaptomyza flava. The sequence continues at coordinate 29,075 of JARNME010000267.1, forward strand.
TACATTTTGGCTCAAGCAACTTAACAGAATATTCGAACGGCCAGATCGGCGAAAGATGATCGAAGGGTGCGTGCGCTCTCACGACCCACGATCCACAATCGCGACCCACGCGAAGAAGGAAGGCGCGCTCGGGCTGAGCACGCGACCGGCGAGGGAGTTAGAAATTCGGGTCAAAGGCGTACAGACGTGTCGGCGGAAAAATTGATTAAGAGCAAGGTTGAACGGTCGCTAAGTGCAGTTGACGAGAGCGAAAACGGAATAGAAGCGTAGCCAAGACTAAAGTAAGCATAAGATAGAACATCTAAGGAAGGCACATAGAAATAAAGGTTCGAAAGACAGAAATACACTTACCCCAAAACCACGTGTATGCATCATTAGGTTGAGTCGTTTCGATTCGCATTATAAAGTGCTTCGCCAGCTGATGGCGTTCGCCTCAGCTTGGAAGAGAAGAGAAACCTGTGGACTTTGTGGTAGGAGTGCGGTGACAATCCACTTGCCAGCCCAAATCGCCCAGGCATTCCAGTAGCGCGTATTAATGGTAGTTTATCCAGCCTATGGTAATCCCCGCACTGTAAGATCGCTGACACGACCTTTTGCATTATGACGCTGACGAACTTTACCTCCAGTTAGCAATTGTGTTCCAGCAAATATAAATATTTCTTGTAACGCGAGCCTTGGCCAGACTGAGATCTGTACCTCGGCTCAAAATCACTACTTTACAATGTTAACATTTATTTTTAATGGAATAAAAGTAAAACATGTGGCGACAATGGTTGGCAAAAAGAAATAAGAAGAAGAGATAAAGCACTTAAGCAACGTAAGCATTGTTTGGTTGGGCTTTTTGCATTGCAAAAAAGTTGAGTTAATAGGTCTGATCGATAGCTGCACTTTTTTACACTAAACTGTTCTACCCTGTGTTTTTAGTGTGCCCTGACTTCAGGCCCAACCACTTACACTTCTCTGCACTTTTCTACACCATCAAAATCAAGAGCAGAAAAGTGTAGAACAACAAAACAGCTGTTTTGTGTCAGTTACGGATTTGAGATCTTCAAATCAGTTTAACAATGCAAGTTTTAACAATAATACTTAAGTCAAAAGAGTTTATTTTATAACTTTTTATACAATATGTAGAGTCTGAAGTATATTCAGAGTAGGAAGCAGCAGCTGCCGCACCCAATTTAAATATAGAAAAGGCTATTTGGGTGAATTCAAGCACAAATACTTCTTGTAGCTCGGAAATTGCGTTTGAAATTCTTTATCCGTGTGGGTTGAATAGTTGTCTCAATAGTCCATCACACAATTTATTTTTCCTATCGGGAAATCTACCAATGGCACCATTACACTTATTTTGTGCGACAGTAGTTCTACACTTTTTTACACTTCAAATCTTCAGGGTTGTATTTTTCGTGCTCTGTTCTGCAATGCACTACCTTACACTTTCTACTATCAAACATACCTATTGGGTTAAAAGTATAGGCAACAACATTGTTATTTTTTGGATTGCCAATGCGAAATGATATTTAAAATCAATCTTCAAATCATCTACATTGCCGGCAGCTAAAAATATAACAGCTCATAGCATTCATATTTACAATGCTAAGGTGGAACTTTCCAGTGGGAATATTTCGACATATTTTAAAAACTAGCAGATATTTGTAGTAGTAAACAATATTTTTGCAGACTTGTGGCGGTTCATTGAAAAAGAACAGAGCACCACAGCCAAATTAGAAGCAGAGCGCTCCATTCGCAAGCAAAGCGACGGCTGATGGACAAGACCAACAAGTTGCTTTAAATCGAGGAGCGTAAAATTGCGTTCATGGAGTGGCTCGCAAATCAAACTGAAAACGCTGTTTCAGCGCGTATCGTATGTTGGGCCAATAACTTAACTTTCTATTTTTCTTATATGCCACTACCTTGTCAACTAATTTCTTTATTCCACACTTAGCTTTTGTTTTCTCTTTCCGTTTAGACAATCAAGCTCAACAAATACCAGTCCTGTAGGACATGACATGAACCATCGCCTCAACAAACGCGTAAGTTTACAGCAATAAAATGTTCCCTTTAAGAATGCTTGGACAACTTATGTATTATGTTATTCTGCCTGAACTCCTTCAGATCGCTGGGCTACATTCTAGCTGGATATATTGAGCCACGCTGGGATTTGCTCAGGCCCTGTAGGACCTGTAAGACATGGCGTGGTCATGTGGTCTGACAGTTGCTTTCTTCTCCATCCTTTAGCTGCGTATGCAGCAGCTCAGACATTTGTCGTCGCGGTGATCAGCTTTTAGACTTGAAGCTGAAAAACCAAACTCAACATGTAATTTCACTGACTTCAGGGTATCTTCTTGTCGGGCTCTCCCTTAAATTCATTTGTTTTCAGTTGGGCGTCATTTAGGATCCGACCTTTTCTTCATAACGCTGTATGAATATGCAGACTGCAAATAAGTTACACAGGAATGGTTATTTAAAATTTATATTTTTGGAAAAAAAATAAGTATCGGAGATAATGTACAGGCAGAATACGCTACAGGCAGAATACTCTACAGGCAAACCTTTAGCGCAATCGGTCAATTTTAGGATAAACCAGATACAAAGATTTTATTATGTATCCCCAATTTGCCAACATTTACCTCAAATTTGCAACATATCGTGACAAAAAAACATATTTTCCCACCCACATATAAAGAACTTTTCACACATGTTTAGATAAAACAAAACAATTACTTTATATTTATTAACTAAAACATTACCATTGTTGAAGACATGCTTTGCTACGCTTTTTTGCATACATAGTATGTAATCGATAGTTTGAAAAAGTTTATATAAAAAAAATACAAATTCAAAAAGATATATGATTCGATCAGAGATCCAACGTACGATCTTCGGCCTGTGAAGCGGCAGTCTTCTCTCTATGCCACCAGAGCTCTTCAATTTTACTAGTCAAATTAGGAAGTTTATCAAAAGGGAAAACAGGTTTTCGTGGTTTTTGCATGGTACTAAATATTTTATCGTGCCAAAAACATTAAAAACATGTATTGTCATCTGAAACACATCTTTGGTGAAAATTTCAGAGCTCTAGCTGGTCGGGAACTTGTGAAAATTTAATTACAAGAATCCAGTACAAGCAAACAAACAGACAGACAAGTCAAGTTAAATAAAAGCATGTAAAAATTACTTTTCGTTTTTTTTTGCACTGTACATTTTTCATCCGCTACTAAATTTGTTTATCGTTTTGACGCCTGTGGAACATTTTGGGAGCAAGCACGACTACAAGAGCTAGAGACTTCAGATTTTGAATATAAGTTTTCCTATACAATAAACAAATCAAGTTTATTTCAAATTATCGATAACTATTCTGGTTTCCGATATACATATACAATCGATTACAAAAAATATCGAATTTGGAAATTGTAAAAATTAGGGTTGAAATAATGGGTAACGATAGAACTTTTCTGAAAATTTCGATTGAAGTTAAGTCAGTATACCAAAGTCTTATATAAATTTAGTACATTCATTGCAGCTGGGTTCAGGGTATCTTCTTGTCGGGCTCTCCCTTAAATTCATCGCAGGGTTGGAAAGTCATTACGAAGAAGATGGAATCGGCTGCGCAGCCTTGTAATACCTCTTGCGAGATGATAAGGGATGAGAGTGTTTTACTTTTTGATCCGCTATTTCCTCCTTGACTGTAAGGAGTAATTCTTTATGAATGTTTTTGTTTCGAACACACCACGGTGACCCTGTGATAGTTCTCAAGACTTTCGACTGGGCTTTCTGGACAATGTCGATGCTGCTTTCAGTTTGAGATGTGTTCTCTTCGCTTCAATGTGTTGGCGCCATGTAAGTCTTCTGTCTAAGTCCCAGATATGCTACATGGTTGGCTTTTGGAAGTGCGGTTCGGTTACATTTTTGTTCGTTTACCTTAATTCGCCAGTCGGATACCAGCTATTTGCGCTGTTGCTTGTATTGAGCATCCGGAGCGGCTGAGAATAGCTGTATCATCAGGAAAAGTGGAAGTTGACAATGGGCTGCTTATTGGGATGTCTGCTGTGAAAAGCACGTACAGTTATGGTCCAAGTACGCTGCCTTGAGGAACACCAGCTTCAATGCTGTGTTCGTCAGACATTGCAGTGTTACACTTTACTGCAAGCTTCCTTTCGTAGAGATGGAACTTAAGCATTTTATGTGTGTTATTTAGGAGCGTTGTTTTGATCTTAAGGCCTTTTTACTCTTGACTTAACTTAACTTAACTTAACGTAAAAAGGCCTTTATGCATCAGACCTTCGAACCAAACTTTGTCGAATGCCTGAGAAACGTCCATAATATTGCAATGCAGTATTCTCGGTTGACCTGCTTAAATGTTCCAAGGTTTTCACGAAAGCCAAATTTGTGTGATGCGATTACAAGCAACAGTAAAGCCGCAGCAATTCGTGAAGTCGACAAATACCTTTCAGAGGAGTATCTGCATCGAAAAGAGGACCCTTTAAAATGGTGGGACCAGCGAAAATGACAATACCCGCATTTACATATTTATATGCTGAAGCGCCTTTGTATTGTGGCCACATCCGTGCCATGCGAGCGAATTTTTTCAAGTGCTGGTGAAACAATTCGCTAAAGGCGCACGTTGTTAAAGCCCAAAAATGTTGAAAATCTTATGTTCTTGCACAACAACTTATAAATACTTTGGTATGTATTACTTCAATTTTTTTTTGTCGAAGCACTAACAATATTTTATTATATTTTTTAGCTTAACACAGTTGGCTTGCAAAGTAAAAAATATACTACAATATACTCTTGAAAGAGAAAAGAGGAAAAAACATTTTTGTTATTAATAAATATTTTTTAATTTATTATTTGTTAAAGGTTTGCACCTATGAAAAAGTAAAAATATATATATTTGTTTATAATTGTTACAGAAACGTCGTTTTGATTTAGTGATAAATTAACTTTAAATGCAAAAGAACAACGGCCGGTTTAAAGCAAATAAACAACAGCAAGAACAAAAAGACTGAAGAGGGGAGCAACAGAGCAACTTGAATGAACAAGAGAGGAACAGAACAACTTGAATGAACAAGAGAGCAACTGAGTAACTTGAGGAACAAAGAGCAATGTGAGCGAGTTGACTCACTTAAAAACAGGAACAAGTGAACATGTTCTTCAAAATGAGCAGTGTTTACCCAACACTAGTATGTGTGTTGCTTATTATTATTATTATAATTGGGGTGAAGTGCACTGCGACCTAAAAGATCTATTGTGCCCCCTTCTTGGCTTAAAGCTCTTCCATCAGACCCAGTCCTTGTACGAAGACAAGTATATTTACTGGATCGATGGTCTTCAGGTCAGTGAGCTGAATAACATGTTTTCATAGAAACCTGCTTCTCTTCCCCACTAAGGCTACACATTCTGCTATGATATGCAAGGAGGATTCCCTCTCCATATCGCAGAATCTGCATGTATCATTACTAGCGATTCCTAGCTTGGCTAGGTGTGTGTTGCTTAAATGGATACAAAATTGTCTGGACAACATTTTGTTTTTGTGTATTTTATTTTCTTTAATGGTTTGAAGCAATGCGCTTTTCCGTATGACGATGCATCGATAGTCTTAAGCTTTGCCCAACATTTGGAGCGTTGGAATGAAACAGCTTTAAAATGTCCATGGAACAATATTTAAATCAATATGTAAATATATATCACAAATAATATTTAATTATTTTCAACGCTGAATTAAAAATTGCAAATATATATAATGTATAACCTTTAATATCTATATAATTTGTTGACAAAAAAATGTCTTCTTAATTTATTATTTAGTGTTTTGTGCAGAAATTTGATATCGAAAAAAGTGATCACAAATTACATTAAACCGACTGTGAATAATTTTTGCAGCTTAATATGATTCAACTAATTAAAAACTCTGGTTGAAACAAAAAATTGTTTGACGAAAAAAACACAGTGTTAGGAGTGGCGTGTGTACTCTTTAGATTGTGAAAAATGTCTATAGCAGCATGCGACAAGGAAAAATCTGCTTTAGCAACTGCCAGAACGAGCAACTGCAGTTTCTATCCATCAAAGCAAGCAACTTTTGACAACTTCTCAGAACGGAATGTGCTCATAATCTAAATTTAGCTTAATTTCTTTGCCATTCTAAAGTTCTGTCAAATCGAAATTGTTTTGATGATTTTTTTGATTAGTTAGAATGCAAAAAACATTTGTCAATATAAAAAGCAATTTATTTATAATTTTCAGATTTAGTTCTTTATTTATTCTTGAATTAAATTATTGGATATGGAAGTTTAAGTCTTATTATTTTTGATGACATGGGAGCATAATTAAATGATGAATATTTAATTACATATGGGGTCTTCTGTGCAAAAATTTTATTTAGGAGACTATGGTTGGGAGGGTAATGATAGAGGGAATTGGCAAACAACACCTAAGCCCACCCCTCTAGCTTAACTACTATTCCGTGCTTTACTTTTCTCATTTTTTTACGTTTTCTTTTAGTTGTTTATTGAGAGTGTTCGCACTTTGGCCATGTGGTCTTCGGATGAGGATCGTCTCATCTCAGTTTTAGTTTCTGGAGGGACTCTGGTGTAGCCATCATTAGTCAGCATCAAACCCCCCCCCCCCCCCCCCCCCCTCCCAACATCTCCCGCTAGAGCTAGGAATCAATGGATACCTCTCCGCTGTATGCTTAATGATCGACCAGTCTGACTTGATGGTTGCCAAAAGGGAGGACCCGAAAAATTTTTTTTGGCCTGTGTTAGATTACACGGGCGCATAGGTTAACCGTAGAATACGTCTGTTAGTGCAACAAAAATTATGAAAGTAAACATAGTATTTATATGATTTGAAATTTAAATGCATTCATTATTTAAAAAAGCTGAAACGCATATTTATGCCTTACATAGGAAAAAGCGTTAATAAAAATTATTCAATCTTTTATTAACATTTTTTTAATTGTATATTGAATTTAAAAAATTTTATTAAAAATAGTTCTTAAAACTAAATTATTTTTGTTGTATGATGAATATGTGGTTTTTGATATGATTGATTTGTGGACAGAAAAGCAAGAAATGTAATTAATTAATGACACATTTAAATTTCTTGCAAATACTAAATCAATATTAGTCTGCGCTAATGTGGTTGCTGCATTTTTAATATATTCTATGTTAAACTTTTCTTGCATAAATTCTGCGAATGAACTATCTGATGTCATTTCTAAATTGAAATCGCCAACGATGAGCATGTCCACCTCGGTGTCAACTATAAAATTCTAATCGATGAGTGAAATCAGATCAGAATATTTCATTAGGGCAGAAAAAAGCAGTTGTTGTTTGCTATTTTGTGACACATTCGGATGAAAATAAACAGATCCAAGAATAAATTTGATTTGATTATTAACTTTAATTTCTGATAGACAAATGTCGCCTATATCGCTATCAATCAGTTGCCTGTTCGACACATCAATTGGAGTACAATATGTCAACATGGTACTTTTTGCGTAGATTGCTACTCCAGATGCATGACGACGTTGCTGTAAATTATTGAAATGCGAAATTAATTGGAAGCCTTCTATAAGTACTGGTTGGTTCATATCCATCCATGTTTCGCTGAACGCAAGAAATTGCATTGCACAAATATGTTATCAGTTGCGATATCTAAAGAGTGTGCAACTAAACTTTGTGCAGGTCTCTGTTGCAGCAACTAGTGGCAACTTAGAATTTGCTCGTACACATGTATGTACGGCAAGAAAGCAACATGGGCTATCAGTCGACTTCGACTTTATTGCGGACAGACAGACAGGTTAAAGAAAATACGTGCGCTCTTTCCATATGATATTTCAGAAGTGATTTTATATTTTCTCTCCGCTCAGCGGTAGAGTGCCAATATTCAACTATGTTAATAACAGAGTTACATTACATCTGCATACTTATTTAACAGATTTTCAATTGACTTAACATTACGATATTGAAATAATACTAGAATTCATTTAGTTTTTTATCTTAATTGAAATGACTTAACATCGGCCACGTTGAATGGCCAGAGGGCTTCAAACAAGTTACAAAATATTATATACTTCAACAGTTGTATACATTTCAATTTAAAAATTCAAGCTTCATTTGTTAACAAGTTAATCTATATTAAACGGCAGCGGTGCTAGTCGATGGATAGCTGGTTTATACACGCCGTTCTTGGTTCGAACGACTGCGACGCGGACTTTGCTGTCTGCTCCCTTGACGACCTCCTCGATGACCCCGAGCAGCCTCTGCTGTGGTGGACTGTTGTCTTCGTGGATTATTACGACGTCTCCTATTGCCATGTTGCGCTCCTCTTTGTTCCATCGTTGACGCTGCTGCAGCCCCAGCAGATAGTCACGTGACCAATCCGGCCAAAAGCGCTGCTTGATGGCTGAGATCAGCTGCCATCTTTTGCTTCCGCGTCGACCATTATTGTTTCCAGTTCGTCCTGGCGAAGCACGGCGCTGCCAATGGCCTTGAGCATCAGTCCCTTGGCAGATTTGACTGCCGCTTCCCAGAGACCGCCAAAATGCGGTGTTCAGGGGGGGGGGGGGGGGGTATGAATATGAACGTTATTCCGCGCTCGGCAGCGTAGGGCGCTATAGCATCCCGATGCGTGTTGATGTTTATTTCCAAATCCGATATTATTCGCGCAGCACCGACGAAATTCGTTGCATTGTCGCAACTCCCCGACGTCCAACAAACCTGGATAAAGACATAATGAATGAGGTGGAGGTTAAATCAGCTACAAGTTCCATGTGGACAGCCTTAGATGTAAAGCATACAAATACAGCTATATATATTTTAACAGGTCGTTTTCCACGAATACCTAGCGACACAAGAATTGGACCAAAAAAATCCACGCCACTGATTTTAAAAGGCCTGTTGCCATGCAGGCGATCAGCGGGCAAATTTCCCATTATTTGTGAGGCGAGAACTGGCTTTTACCGAAAGCAGTAGACACAACGTCTAACTATTGCGTTGCATTCTTGGCGAGCGTTGATCAACCACACTTGCTAGCGGAGAATGCTCAGTAAAACGCGAGGATTGGCATGACATCGTTCGAACTGCAAGTAGTTTAGATATGTTTCGATAAACCGATTGCCTTTCGGCATAAGTAAGGGAAACTTTGCATTATGTGGAAGCGGCGCTTTTACCAAACGACCACCCACTCGTAGCAGCCAAATAACACGCTTTCCATCTTGATGAGGATGTAAAAACGGTGTGAGCTTCTGAAAGGATGGCAGAAGCGTCTTAGAACTTCTTACATTTGCTATATCCTTGTCAAAAACAGTGTGTTGAATAATGTGAATAATAGTGAGGAATGCACCATTCATCTCTTCAGCGGAAGGTACCAGTGTAGTGTAGTTCTTTCCTTTTCCATGGGTAAAACGCAGCATGTAACAGACAATTCGAAGAAGTTTTTGATATGACGATGTCTTGTCAATCAGCTCTAAGATATAATTAGGTGGCGCATCGGCCGTGATTAACACCGTGGCTGAACTACTAAATTCTAATTGCAAGTCATTAGCTGTCAATTTAATGTGCGAATTAATTGGCCAATGCGACTGCGCCTTCAACAAGAATTGTGGACCATTGAACCAAATTGATTCTCGGAGCTCGATTGCAGAGCAACCTAGAGATACTATATCTGCTGGGTTGTCTTTAGTGGGAACATGATGCCACGTCGCAAATGATGTAAGTTACGGTGTTTAAACGGTAAATTTTTAATGATTCTGTAGGCCTTTCCCTCTAGACAATTAACTGAAAGTTACGCTGGGTCTCGTCAATTTCGACTTGACGGTACATCTTAGCTATATCTGCGGTAATTGCAAATGGATGCATTCGAAACCTTAGCAGAATGGAATACAATGTGGGTTGGATGGTAGGACCACCCATTAGAATGTCGTTTAGCGACATTTGCGACGAAGTTTTACTGGAGGCATCGAATACGACTCTCTGTTTTGTAGATGTGCTTTGCGGTCTCAGCACGCATTGATACGGAATAAAATAATGCGGCTCTCTCGGGATTATGTTATCAGTGATGCTCATATGATTAATAGAAATGTACTCTTTCATGAAAGCAATGTACATATCGCATATCTCTGGTTGCTTACTTAATCTTCTCTCAAGTGCTAAAAATCGTCGCTTGGCGTTTTCATAAGACAATCTCAAACAGTGTGGACTGGTCTTAAAGGGCAATGTCACACTGAGGTGTCCCGAGGGTAAACGAGTAACGTTTTCTGTGAAAGATGTCTCACAAAGCTCTTGTTCTGGGGTATTCAGCTTCAATTGAGCAATTGGCGTTTCTTCCAGCACCCAAAATTTTCTAATGAATGTGTCAATGGATAAATTCTCTTCAGAACAATTCTCAGAGGTGGATTTGCATTTCCCAGATGCAATCCAGCCAAAGGCGGTGCGTCTGAATGTAGGCGAATCTGCGCTAGTTTTCAACTGTCCGTTTTCGAGCAGTTCAAAGAATGTATCTGCACCGAGCAGCATATCAATTCGGTGGGGCTTAAAAAACAACGGATCAGCCAACTCGATGTCATTGGGAACGGTTTCATCAATAAGTCTTTCAGGCTGATGCGACGAGATCGACTTTAAGACACTAAATTCAGTAAGCATTTCGAAAGAATTAATTCTTGATCCAATCGAAGTTTGGACAGCATAATGAACTGTAGACTGACGCTTCCCTATTCCTAAAAGGCTGATTTCTTTTCGATGTCTTTTCAAATTAAGTTTCGTAGCAAGATCTTCTGTGATAAAGTTAATTTGTGAACCTGAATCTAAGAGAGCTCTAGCTACCTGATCTGTACCACACTGATCCTTAATCTTAACAATTGCCGTAGCTAATATAACTTGATCGGCACCACTAGTAGCATGATTAGCCGTAGACACTCGAGTCGAAGTTGAAGTTTGTGCCACCAAAGGCAGATTATTTGTTGGTTGCTGGGATTCAGTTGTATATTTATGCAATAAGGTATTGTGCGGCTTTTGGCACACTCTGCAGTGGCTGGATTTGCACGATGAGACCGAGTGTCCCGGGCGCAAACAGTTTACGCAAAGTGGGAAAGCCTTGACAAATGTAAAACGCTTTAGGCGGGGAACTGCCGCGAAAGAAGCACATGACTGTATATAGTGGTCACATGATTTGCAAAAGGCACATTTCCCAGTAACCGCAGGTTGTGAGACAGATAGCGATGTTTTACCATTTCTTTTATGAATGTCTTGAGTGATGCTCTTGCTACTAGAATGTTCAGCAGACAAATGCTGGTATCGCTTATTTAATGCAACCTCACAATCGTTCCATGATGGTAGCTTGGAGTAATCTAGATCTTCTTCCCATTTGGCTTTAGTAACTGAATCAACCTTACTCATAACTAAATAAATAATCAGCATATTTAAAATCTCGGTTTGCGATCCCAATGATAATAGTGATTCATAGATTGCCTTTACAGTATCTATGAGATTACGTAATGCAGACGGCGATGGCAACTTTATGTGTGGTAATTCGAATAATTTAGACACGCTACTAAAAACAATTAAACAGCTGTTGTCATAAACATTTTTTAATGCAGCTAAAGCCTTTGGATAATTAGCGTCCGATACTTGATATGCTTTGACGGTGCCCAAAGCTTCGCGCTCTATGCAGCAAATGATTAAACTTTTCTATGTTAGACATGGTTAAATCACTATCCACCAAGTTTTCGAAAAGGCCAATAAAATTTTTGAACTCAAAATACTCTCCACCAAATCGTGGCAGCTTCATTTGCGGCAGATGCCTAGAGTGAGATGCTTGTGCTATCATAGTAGAATTAGCTGGGCCATCGCGATGAGCAACTGATTGTTTACGTTTGCTCATCAACAATGCTTTCGTTGAGATACACAAGTCTTCCAAGTCAGAACGAGAAACCATGTCAGGACTAATCATATCTAGCTCCTGCTGAATACCGAATGCACTTTGTATGTAACGATTCAAGATTTCTAATCGACATTCAACTTCACACGGCTCAATGGGAATAGTTATAAGTTTTATTTGTTTTTTAACACGAGCAATATCAGCCGTAACTATCTTGTTACGCTGCAACAAGTTATCTAAATCACTTGAATCTGAATCAGACATCGACTTGCCTTTATTTTCTTACCAACCATGGCTGCAGCTTTGTTGTGCAGTGGTAACAGAAATTTGAAAAAAAAAATGCGCACTATGTTTACCGAAGTTAATTAAATTAATTTACTCAACAAGTTTGAGTCAAATAATTGTTATATGTAAATGCGCTTTATTTCACTAGTGTCGAATTAAATTTATAAATGCGCAGAGGAATTTGATTTTTAATAAATTTGTCCCACTGTGCCGAATAAGCATGCAAGCGAATGTATTTAATTGTGTTTAATGTTCAAGCAACATGTGAACATAGAAAGCGAACAACCAAAACGAAATGCGTGTATGTGTATGTGTGTAGCACAATGCAGCCGGTACGAATTACCGCGCAAGCAATTGCAAAAAAGGTGAAGGAGCCGCTTGACAACCGAATTTTGTCTAAGCTGTCACTCTTTCTATGTATAACACACGCGCGAAAGTGCAGTGAGAGCAAATTAGGCACAAGTTAATGACCGATCAAAGTGAGCGAAGGTCAAGACGAAAAACGACAAAGAGCGGCACACAAACGATTGCGGTAAATTGCTGAGAACTATGTACATATTATGTATGTGTGTAGAGCAGCTGTCAATTTTGCAGCAGCGTTATTAATATGTACATACATACATATGTCACCTTTATAAGCACTAAATATGATTTATTCACGAATGCTTATGTATTTAATTGATTTTATTTGGTAGTTAAGTGACCTGGCAGTCCATACTGCGCTTTGAGATCCACTCCAGTAAATTAAATAAACCGATTTCAAGTGACTCCAGCGATTCTCATACAATCTCCAGTCAAATCCAATCCAGTAAGAAATGTGAAATCCCAATTGAAAGGGTCCACCCGGGGGCGCCAAAAAATGTTGCAGCAACTAGTGGAAACTTAGAATTTGCTCGTACACATGTATGTACGGCAAGAAAGCAACATGGGCTATTAGTCGACTTCGAGTTTATTGCGGACAGACAGACAGGTTAAAGAAAATACGTGCGCTCTTTCCATATGATATTTCTGAAGTGATTTTATATTTTCTCTCCGCTCAGCGGTAGAGTGCCAATATTCAACTATGTTAATAACAGAGTTACATTACATCTGCATACTTATTTAACAGATTTTCAATTGACTTAACATTACGATATTGAAATAATACTAGAATTCATTTAGTTTTTTATCTTAATTGAAATGACTAAACAGTCTCTTTATCTTCATCAGGCACCTGTTGAAGCACGCTAGTATCATTGGAACACCATTTCCGAAGCTTGAAACTCCCTTTCCGTAAAAGACTGACTGTTTGATGCATGATTTCAACTACTTCTTGGGCAGAGTCACCTCCAGTGATGATATCTTCTACGTAGAAATCACTCAAGACCACCTTATATCCAACAGGAAACGATCTTTTGTCATCAATGGCCAATTGCTGCATGGCCCGAACTGCCAGAAAAGACACTGGCTTTGTGCCATAGGTTACGGTATCGAGTTTGAAAATTTGAATTTCCTGATGGGGCGCATCACGCCAAACGCACCTATACATTTTGCAAATGTCACCAGTCAAGGCTACTGGAAATGTTCTAAATTGCAAAAGAGTGCTGAAAAGCTTGCGTTGTATTGTTGGGCCTGTCATGAAAATTTCATTAAGCGAATAACCAGACGAAGACACAGCTGAACCATCAAACACAACTCTGAGCTTAGTGGTTGAGCTATCCTATTTCAGCACGCAATGATACTTGCAGTGACTTAGCATGTGCGACTCAACAATAGACATGTGATTCAGATCGACATAATCTTTGATGAACGCGGAATACTGAGACTTCAACTCAGAATGACGCTCCAATTTGCGTTCCAGGTTAGAAAAACGACGTTAAGCTTGCTGATGGGAATCCCCAATCAGATCCACAGGATGTTTCACTGGAAGGCGAACCGAATATTTGCCAGTGCCTAAACGAGCAAAAGTTTGTTTAAAATGGGCTTCACAGTCAGGTTCCTCCTTGGTAGATTCATTTACCAAACTAGAACAGGATTCTAACTCCCAAAAACGACGTACGATTTCATCAAGCTTATGATCACGGCTAGTAGTTGGCGTTGAAATCGAGTGATTGGCCATCAATGAGGCAGGGCTTGTTGACGACGTTCCTACTGTCACTATCCAACCTAATTGAGTTTTTTGGAGAATGGGTAAGCCAGGAGCGAGTTTAATTTGGCCAACGCATAACAATTCAAGAAACAGACCAGCTCCAATTAGAAGATCGATTTGTTGCGGCTTAAAGAATTCTGGATCAGCCAATCGAATATTTGAGGGTATATATTCCAACGATCAGTGCTTACACCATAGCTCGGATGATTTCTAGTAATAGACGGAGCTAGTAAAAGACTTATATCAGCTGCATAGCCTTCTGAGTCAACACTAGACTCCCCTAGTCCTGAAATCAAAGTAGGCGACCGATGCTTACGTAGCTGAAGGTATTGAGCTTAACGGGATGTAATAATGTGCACCTGCGAACCAGAATCGAGTAGCGCACGGCAAGGAACAAGAACCCCAGTGCGCTGATGACAGCAGTTGCCAATAGCACAATGTCTTGACTGAGATTTTGGGCTACAAGTGTTGACGAGTATTTTACAGCAGGCGCATGCGGAGCAGATATAATTTGACAGCCCTCAATCTGAGTCTCAAAATGAAGAAGAGTGTGATGCTTGGCCTTACAGCGATTGCAGGCGGTCGACCAGCACTCTTTCATTCTATGCTCCTTACGCAGGCAATTAATGCTGTGAGGAGCCATATTCACGTATGGCGCCTCAAAACAGGCGATTGCATTTATAGCCGCAGCCGGACCTGAGCTGCGGCGAGTTCGCATGCTGTCGCGCTCTGACACAGGATGCCAGCGCTAAGGTACGTAAAAGTCGTGGCAAAGTGCCGTTGGTGTGCGAGCGGTGCACCCACGAGATGTAGTGATCACCTTCACACCAACGACAGGCGTGATCAGCAACGAGGAACCATTGTTGCTAGGCAAATCTCACTGGAACGATCACGCCACCTTTGCCCCTGGCGCGACATTGGCAGCGCTGACAGGCCCGGTGCAGCGAGACATCACAAGGCTATAAAAGGAGCCGCCTTTGACAGAGCGGCGAGTTAGTTCAAGAGTTAATCCAGAAGTTGAGTACAAAGAGTGCGAAGTCAGCGAAGCGAAACGTCAGTACGGAGTCAATACGAAATAAGTGAAAATCACTGCGAAACATAAAGAAATCCTACGCGAAAGGATAATTTAAGAATTTAAAGGATTCATATCGCATTAAGGACAAAGCAGATCGTGCAGATTTTACTAAGAAATCGATACGCGAAATTTAGCCAGCCTTGGGGTGCGTTGCATTTGCAAAGCAACCTCGAATTAAAACCAAGTATCAGACAAGTGAGCCTGGCGAAGGACAGATGAAGCTAAAGCCAGAGCCTGAGAGTAGGCGACACTATTGGCGAAATCCTTGTGGTAACAAGGAGGCCATAGTAGAGCCTGGCGAATTCGGGCGTTGCTAGCTAAAAACCTCGTTTAGTAGGCGAAACATTGACTCTGAATATTTGGTGCAACGAGAGCGCCAGCATTGCAAATAAAACCACGACACAAATTAAATGGCCTGATGATTCACAAAACACGTTTTCATTTGTGCTTGAGTTAGTAGCGACAAAGGCTTTTCTACTGGTGTTAAGGGTTTTGCTACTTTTTCCCACCTTAGAGCTAGGCGTATACGTTGCCATAGCGTGTTCCACATTTTCCAATCTTTGACATCGTCTATCCAAAAAGCCATGAATTGTTCACACGTCGGGGTTGTATCCATCGGTGCTGTCTCCTTCCAACTGGTCTGAGTTGCCTTGTACACTTTCTGTAGCAAGCTGTGCACAATAATAAAACTTGCAATCTGCTCAACGCTGCACATACCTTGAAGAGCGCGGATGTTGGCGTTTACGGTATCCGTAAGGGTTCGAGGTTTAACAGCTGACGACGACTCGATGCAATCCAAACCCAAAATCTCAGTGACATGTGCCTGAAAAATAAAACGCTTGTTACTAAACCGCTTTTTTAGTAAATCTAGCGCAATCGAATAGTTAGCACTGCTGATTTCCAACGATGAAACACACTCCAGGGCTGGTCCTTTCAGGCTCGATCTTAAATGCTGAAACTTCTCCACATCTGAAACTCCTCAGTCGCTGTCAATGATTGACGAAAACATTGAAATGAAATCTGCATACTTTGTGTAGCCTGCGCTGAACTTTGGAAGCTTAAGCTCAGGCAATCGAATTCGGCTCTGAGACAATGTGTGATTGTCAGCAGATGCCTCATGCCTCATGGTCGAACACAAAGGCGATGATAACTTTAGCTTATTAAGTTCGCGGCGAAAGCTAGTCTCAACGAGTATAGATAATTCATCAAAAGATTCACGTAATTCGCTCCCGATTTCATTATAATCCAGCTCCTTCAATGCGTAATGCATATTGTTAAATTGCTGCTGCGCGCTTTCAAGACCTTTAAGCCGGATCCCCAACTTCTCTTCGCTGAGATGCCCAATATGCTCCGGAGCAATAGCTTTGGCCATCCGCTTCACTTGTTCGTTAATAGCCTTAGCCTTAGCTTTATAAAACGGAGCACCAAGTGACGGAACTGCTGTATTATTAATCACCTCAACAGTATTCGGCATGTTGAATATGTTTTGATTTTAAATGTACACGCACGTGAAATAAAGTTTTAGAGCCACTGAATGACGGACACTTGCAAGCTATTGTTCAAAGCACAGTGTATGTCAAGCACAATTCAAATTATTGCCTCGAAAAACAGTTTCATATATTACAGTTTTATATGCACTGACGTTCTTGCGACTTACTTATTTTGGCAAGTGCAGCTGGCAACAACGTAACGTAATTTAATTGCACCAATATACCGAATTCAAAAAAAGGGCAAACACCTTGAGCACAAGCAAATGCAAAGCGAATCGGGAGCAGCAATAGCAATTGCAGAAACGGTTGCTGTGGCAGAAACGGTTGCTGCAGCGGTTAAATGTTTAAAGAGACAAGAGAAGATAATGCGCGGGCGTCAATGCAGTTGAAACACCTTAATGCAAAAGCGAACGCAAAAACGAAGCGACAACAGCGAAAACGATAAAAGAGCGCGGTAGTTACCAGTCGTGGACGAGTACGACGAACACTCTGCACCTGGGGAGGAGGACTGCTGGATCCAGTCGAGTCGAAGTCTTAGATGAGGGTACACTTATTTGTATCTACTTGTGACAACCTGTATTGAGCCGAATAAAACCAGACGTCTGTCTTATTTGAGAATCAGAATTGAAGTGTCCTCGTATATTTCTTATAGCTCTAACGAACCTAGTACAATGTATGGTATAGAAGGAATTGTATATAAGTGCAAAGATGCATGTATTTTGAGACAGCCGCCTACTGCAAGAAGTGCTGACTCTGCTTGAGGCCGGATGCTCGTGGCGAGAAATCTGTCGTTGTTGTGTTGCAATGAAGTTTGCTGGTCAGTTTAATGACTTCTGGCATACATATTGTGGAGAATTGTATATAAGTGCACCTACAGGGTGGTCTGACCTGGAGTGCTGTTGTGACATATGCATGTCATATGTGGGTGCGGGGCGGTTTGAGTGGAAGGGCTAGGTAGGATACCGATAGATCGGTAACTCCTCCCTCCCTCCCCCCCCCCCCCCCCAGTCTGAAGCGAAGGCCACAGGGATGGAATCGGTGGCACGACGATTGGAACAAACTGGTCTTGTTGTGCGTGGAAGACATGCTTGTCTTGGCGAATTGACCAAATTAGTATTGCTGCTAATGTCAATACGATGCATATGATGTACAAGGTTCTTGTGTGTTGTGATGTCTCATGGTCGATAGCCAATAATTTGTTGGATGTTTCCAGTGTTTCCAGGTGTAAGCTTTCCAGGCTTAATACTTTTATGGTTGCATTCTTGACGAGTTTTTTTTATCGGTGGTAGGAAGAAATCGAAATGTTCTTCCATCACATTTAATGTATTGTCATAGGTTATATCATTTATTTTTATAGAGCAGTTTCTGTATTTTATTATGGCCGATCCATTGATTTGTTTGGTTTCGTAAAATGTTTGGACTGTTATATTTATTGCGTTGAAGATGAAAATGTGTCCCTTCTCAGGATCGAACACGTCGGTTGTTGGGCCGGTTTCTTTTAAGTTGCAAGAGCTTGTTTTGTTTAGCAGTAGGTTGCCTAGGCAGCTGTCGTTATTAAGTGTAATTAGGGAGTTTTGGTCACAGAAATATTTGTTGTCTATAATTGTGCATTTTGCATATTGGTAAAGTTATCGCAATTGTTATTTGTATAGACTAAGTACTTAGGGGTAATTATAAACTGTGTCATCTTAATTGGCAGAGGAATTAATCTTGCTGTTTTGTAATTTGATTTTTTGGACAATGGAATCTCTATGTTAAATACAATGTTTTCTTTGTGACTTATTGTGCTCATTTGAGTAGGTTGTACATTTGTTGTTCTGTTTTGATAGGAAATTTTTGGTTTTCAAAGATACATTTAATTTTAGTTATTTCTCTCTTGTTTAAGATAAGTTTTGGAATTACATTAAGTTTTGCCAGGAGTGTACTTCCTATTATATCATTTAAATGATTGATCAATAATTCTATATTATAGTTAAGTCTATTTACATATTGTAACTTCTTTAGTTGATTGTCATTTTCATTAATTTCCTTATAAATACTGTTTTGTGAGTTTTCGAAAAAACGGCTAATTAAAAATTGATCATCGTTAATATGTTTAGTTATGTTTTGGAATCTAATCAGGATATCATTGTTAAAAATGTCTTGGTTTTTAAATATTGTCGAAATTTTTTTTGATTTGTTTTTTAATTTTTCTATTTCCGAGTCGATGTTTGCAGCGTCGGTGGCATCCATGTTGCCAGTGACGACTTTTACTAAGCTGCCTAGGCCATTAATGAGGCCTCTTTTATGTCTTTCTAGTGGTGTGAGTGTATCTAGTTTAGATTCTGCTTGTGAAAGTTTTTCATTTATTTATTTATTTATTTATAGTCAGCTAAGAGCAGCTGACATTAAAATTAATCAAAATTTAATTTAAATTAAAAATAATTAAAATAATTAAATTAAGTAAAACATAGAATAAAATATAAATCTGAAAAACATAATTAAAAGTTAAAGTTAAAGCTCTGGGAAATTCAATAAAAAATTGAGCAGTCCAACATTTGTTGCGAGGATTGGGAAAAACCCAGAAAAACCCAATCAGACCAGCGTTAGATTAGTAGTTAGTGTTTACGATTAGATAAAGCAAAAAGGATCGATCTTTTTAGTACTGGAGTTGAGGCCTCCAAGGAGACAAGAGAATAAAGTTTGTTATAGTCAGAACATATAACACGAAATAGTTCATGAATTAAATAGTTGCTGAAGCAACGATCAAGGCTAAGGGGTAAAAAGTTACGTGAAGATCTAACCGGGACATTAAATTTAATTCGACTCAAAAGAGCTGATGAGTCGATTTCACCATTAAGTAGGTTAGTAATAAATAATACTCCATGCATAGTTCTACGGTTTAACAGGGAGGGAAGATTTATCAAAAGGAGTCTACTTGAATACGGGGGTAAGTCAACTCCAGCAACCCAGTTAAAACTTCTAAGGGCAAATAGAAGAAATTTCTTCTGCACAGATTCAATTCTGTCCTGGTGAATCGAGTATTGTGGGGACCACACACAAGATCCATACTCCAGAATGGGACGTACTAGGGATGTATAAAGCGTTTTAGTGGTGTACGGACACTTGACCGTGATGGCCTTATTGACCATATACGAAATATGAGCCTCAAACTTTAATTTAGCATCAAAAATAAAGACTAAATCTTTGATTTCAAACACGCGGTCAAGTGGTGAACCATCAAGCAAATAGTGAGCAGTATGAGGGGTACTTCTACAAAAAGACATGACTTTACATTTAGAACAATTAAGATTGAGTAAGTTAGTACGGCGCCAGACTGACAACGCACCCAAATCCGACTGTAGAAAATTACACAGGGAAGCGTCATTATAGGTGAAACATAGCTTTACATAACCAGCAAACATATACACAAAAGAGTTAGTAATAACTGGTGGAAGATCGTTAATAAACAAATTAAAAAGCAAAGGTCCAAGGTGACTACCCTGGGGTACACCAGAGGTAACAAAAATAGGTTTAGATACCGACGATTTAAAAACTACTTTTTGTGTTCGACCACACAAGTACTCCGAAAGCCACAATAATAGTTTTGATGGAAATCCAATAATATTTAATTTATGAAGCAACAGAGGATGACTTACAGAATCAAATGCCTTACTAAAATCGGTGTAAACAACGTCAGTTTGCATTTTTTCCTGAAACCCTTTGATAACAAGCGAAGTGAATTCAAGAAGGTTAGTGGTAGTAGATCTACGCCTAACAAACCGTGTTGATAAGGCGATATAATCGAACTACATCCGTGTTGCAGTTGAAAACATATAATTTTTTCAAAGACTTTTGGTATGGCAGACAACTTGGATATGCCTCTATAATTTTTAACGTTTGATTTTGAAGAATTTTTATGGAGTGGAATTATAATGGATTCATTCCATATATCAGGGAACACGTTTGAATCAACAGACAAGTTAAATAATTTATTTAGTGGCGCACAAAGAGAATCCGCGCAGTATCTAAGAATACAACCTGGCACTCCATCAGGACCCGGCAAGTAGCCAGGTTTAATAAAGTTAAATTCACTCAGGAGCATAGACTCAGTAACTACTGGGATATACATGCAATTTGACGTTTGAACTTGAAAAGGATAGGAATTACTACTACTATACATATTCGATGAGTATACTGATTGAAAATACTCAGCAAATAGATCGGCTACTGCCTGATCAGAACTTGCTTTTGTATCATCTAGGTATACTGAGGATGGCAAGCAAGAAGTCTTACGTTTAGAGTTAACAAATTTATAAAACTTTTTAGGGTCACGTGAAAAGTTTAGTCTACAACGATTAAGATAATTATTATAGCAAGATGTGTTAACGGAAATAAAACTAGATTTTGCTACTAAATACGAAGATAAATCCAAAGTAGTTCCCGATTTTTTAAATTTTTTATATGATCTTGTCTTTGCGTTTTTCAACTTCGATAGTTCTCTCGTAAGCCAAGGTGGTTTATTGTCAATTGAAGAACAAGTGAGGGGAACACAAATATCCAAAAGCGAATTCAAGGTCCTATAAAATATGGCTATAGCAGTTTCTATATCACTACAAGAATAAAGGCGCGACCAATTAGCATGTTGAAGTAGACAATTTAATTTAGTAAAGTTAGTTTTACGAAAGCAACGGGTTTTTAAAGTATTTTTAGATACTAAAATAGGGTTAAGAATTTCGATGGATAATTCTAAGGTTGGATGGTAGGTATCTTCCGGAAGCACTAGAGGGTGTATTCTACTAGCATTACTGCAATCGGAGTCCGAAACAAATATTAAACCCAACATTCTACCACTACAGTTATGCACCCTGTTAACTTGCGATAGGCCTAACTCAAGTAGGCCATCGATAAAATCATCAGAAGTGACTGGTAACACCGCCGAAGATGTGTCATTCACAGACCATACAACATGTGGCAGATTAAAATCACCAACCACTATCAGGTTATCCATATCTGTCAAAAATGACGAAACAAGTTGCAGGGCACTCAGATGGGACGAGTAAATGTTAATATCAGATTGAGGAGGAATATAAGAGCAAGTAACATAAAGTGAACGGCCGTTTAGTAATATTTTAACACATAAAAACTCTATGTCCGGAAGATGCTGAGAAAGAATCTGTTCAGAAGAAATACAGGAGTCAACAGCAATGAGAACACCACCCCCCTTGCGGGAAGTGCGATCGCATCTGTACAAGTTATATTTAGAAGGAAAAATGGAATAATCAGATATATCAGGTTTTAACCAGGTTTCCGTGAGTGCTACTATATGTGAATCAAATGATAAGCTGTTAACATATATTTAGAAAGTTTAGTGTTAAGGCCTCTAACGTTTTGATAGGCCAAACTAAGTTGTTTTGTTAGTTTTTTGGCAGGCAACAGGTTGGCTAGCAGGCGGTGTACTATTAATCCTTATACCATTATTGCTATTAATTCGCCTATTCGTATACTCCTTAACTACAAGTTGCGGGGGCCAAAACTTTTCAGAGCAAATTGTCGAGAAAAGTTCAGGCGGTACACCCAACTTGAAAGAAGATATACTTCTGGCATGTTTAAATTTAAACTTTTCAACAACAATAAGAGGGGAATCGATTTGACTCTTTACATATGCTGCAACATCATCCGATGACGTATCGGATGCCAGCCTGGAAACAAAAACAACTTTGTTGGGTGGTACAACAACCAGAGGCTTGTGAGCCCCAGTTGTACCTATATTAGGATTAATAGGCACACGAGCTGCTGAACCAGAGGGCTCATGCAAAGGTTCGGAAGATAAAGTGGCTAGGTTGTTGATAGGATTTCTAGCAGGAGAGTTAAATAACATTAGTGGGTTAGCATTGGAACCAATTGAAGGATTATTGTTAGGCACTAGAAGGGGTTTGGTTGGAAGAACAGGTGGGGCAATAAGTGGATTAGGACCCGAAGTCTTTTTACGCTTCGGAGATTCGGTAATCACCTTGCAATTTTTGAAATTAAGCTCAAGCTCGTTGAATGACGCTTGCAGATTATTAAAAGCTACATGCATAGCTTTAAAGTCAGCATGAGTCTGCCTCATGAACTTGGTCGATTCTTTCACAGCTAAATTGCAGGGCTCGCAGTACCATTTAAGGCCTGTATCTGCAATTAAGAAGTCCCTGACTTTGGGAGTGAAGCCAGCACATGTCATGTGGATCATGTTGTCACACAATCCACACAAAATAAAATCTTGGTTGGTGGTTCCACCCACTTTGCAATTGGTGCTACAGCATGCAAACATTTTCGAAAGGATTTAAGGTTATATCTGGCAACTAATATGCTAGCACAAAGCAAAGTAAGGCGACGGTAAGTATAAGTAAAACGTATCACTGCAAGAGCAATATAAAACAGTAAATATCAAATGAGCGCTTAAATGAGAGAGCGTTAGCGCGTAGGCAGATAGAACCGCAAGTGCGACGGATAATAGCGGATAAGAGCGGGAGAGCTGTAAAGCGAGAGCAAAAAAAAAAAAAAAAAAAAATTGACAAACTGTTTGTTGTTAGTAATCACACAGAATATGCAAATGTAAATATATGTATGTAAGTATGAACGTATGT
This sequence comes from Scaptomyza flava, assembly GCA_030179655.1. Classification (NCBI taxonomy): domain Eukaryota; kingdom Metazoa; phylum Arthropoda; class Insecta; order Diptera; family Drosophilidae; genus Scaptomyza; species Scaptomyza flava. Next base: position 52,541 of record JARNME010000267.1, read on the forward strand.
TTACTTTATGTTCAGGCAGAGCAGTCTCAGTAAAACTGCTAATTAAAATGAGTATAAACTCGGCAAACTCGTTTATGTGAACGTAAATATATACACATATATTTGCAATCACTGCTAAAACTATTTACCAGATTAAACAGAGTAAAAACACCGTTCACAAGCACAAGAGATCAATAAATAATCAAGAGCACGCAAAAACACGACCGTCACCAACGAAAGACAAGTTGAGAGTCTTTTAGGTACTCGGCATATTCCAGATTTGCAGTGGTATTATTGAGGTTTTGGATACAGGTAGTATATTCATTTAGATTAATTACATGGATAATTTTTTTGTAATTTTCTATAACAAATGTTTCTCCTATTTCAATTTTTGCTATTGGTTTAGTGACATCTAATTTATGGATGGATGTGGTTTGTTGTGCCCCGTGGGCGAATCTGGAATTATTGGGTAAAGGTGTGTGTCAGTTCGGTGTTTTGATTATTTTCCGAATTTTCGACATGTGTAGTTTTTGGTTTTTTACTGTAAGTACTGTACAACCGCGGTCTCTTAGGACTCTGTGTATTGAAAATAGTGGAGTTGTTTTGTTTCTCCTATTTTCTTTTCTGAATATTTTGGTGTTTGGTTATAATATCTCTGGATCTATTCTGTCTTTGTTTAATTTCTGAGTTCTTTGTTTTGTATTTTTGGATAGAATCTCTTTTATTTTGGGATATAATATGTTTCTGAATGAATTTAGTTTATCCAAAAAGTCATGCTCATTATTAAATTCAAAATCTTGATTGAAAGAATGGGTTCTGCCACGGAATAACTCAAATGGTGTGTGTTTAGTAGTTGAATGGATTGCGTTATTATATGTAATCATAGTTTCTGAAATTGTTTCGTCATGTTCTGTAGGTAATTTAAGCTGTTTCTTGGTTTCTAGAATGATTCTATAAATTTCCGTAAGTGTTGAATGTAAGCGTTCTACTGGGGAGTTGCTTGAAGACTGTTGGAATGATGTTAAGTGTAGGGAGATTTTAAATTGTGAACAGAAATTGCAGAATAGTTCGCTTTTGAATTCGACTCATTGGTCGTAAACTATTGATTTGGGTATTCCGAATTGGCAAAAGAAATGTTTTAATGATTTGATGCAGCTAACTGTGTTCCTGTTTGGAATTGGGTATGCAGCTGCGAATTTAGAAAACTTGTCGATGATAGTATGATTGAAATTGTTATTAATTATATAAATGTCGATATGAATTATATCGAGAGGTTTTCCTGGTGTCTCCGGAATTTGGAATGGGATTTTTTGAGGTTGTCTGTCGTATTTCATTTTTAAACATGTTTCACAGTTTTTTATAAGTTGTGAATTTTTTTCTTTCATATGAGGCAAGTACTGTTCACGTTTTAGGTGTAATAATGTTTCGTCAATTCCTCTATGGTTACTGTTACTGTTTTATTAATTTCTGTTGTTCGTTTTTGTCTGTGATTTCCGGTAAAAAGGTTGTGCACTTAATTAAGTTGAAACTTTTATTTTGCACGAAATAAGTTGAGTATGTTTTTCAATGAGTTTGGATAATTCATCGTTTGCGTAAAAAGCATAAGTTTTGTTTGGCTTTAAGGTCTGCTTTAATATGTTTTTAACGCTATCCAAGTCGTAGGATGGTTGGGAGTATATTCTTCTTAATTTGTTTTTGTAAGGAACCATTGTTTTACAACCTGTGTCCGAATCTATTACCAGTACGAGTTGTAAGTTTAGTTCGTTAAGGGGTTTGTCCGATTGTTTGCAAGCGGTTTCATTGTTGTTTTGTTGTTGCAGTAATTCGTTGTGGTTCATGCTGTGATTTGTTCTACTTAAAGCGTCTGCTACTACGTTTTGGGAACCTTTTTTGTGTACTATATCGAATTCGTATTCTAACAGTTGAAGTCTACAACGGATTATTTTTGAGTTGGGTTCCTTGAAATTCATTTACCAAATTAATGGTTTATGGTCTGTTCCTATTGTGAATTTTACTCCGAATAAGTAAGGTCTGAAGTATTTAATGGCCCATATTATGGCTAACATTTCTTTTTCAATGGTCGAGTAATTTATTTCTGTATCAGAGAGGATTCTGCTGGCGAAGCAGACAGGTCTGTCGTTGTTAATGCTTTCCTGTGAAAGTACTGCTCCTAGTTTACTAAAATCTGGGTGTAAGAGGATTGGGTCGTTTGTTAGAAGGGTTTTGCAAAATTCAAAAGCGTCCAAAAATTCTTTGTCAATTGTGATTTGTTTTTTTCCTTTTAGTTGTCTAGTCAAGGGTTTTGTTATTCTTGCAGAGTCTCTTATGAATTTGTTATAGTAGCCAAGAAGTCCTAGGAATGCTTTTATATCTTTTCTATTTTTCGGACAAGGAAATTTTTTTATTGCCTCTATTTTGTTTGGGTTAGGTTTTATTCCATCCTGGGTTATCAGGTGTCCTAAAAATCCTATCTCTTTCCTAAAAAAATCTGATTTACAGGGCTGTATTTTGAAATTAGCTGCTCTCATTTAGGAATACGGACTTTAAATCTAGTCCGTGTTCTTGTAAGGAGGGTGAAAATATTATGATGTCGTCGATGGTATATCAAGCATATAGTTCCGTTTACTCCGTTTACCATAAGTGCATCTACAGGGTGGTCTGAGCTGGAGTGCTGTTGTGACATATGCATGTCATATGTGGGTGCGGGGCGGTTTGAGTGGAAGGGCTAGGTAGGATACCGATAGATCGGTAACTCCTCCCTCCCTCCCCCCCCCCCCCCCAGTCTGAAGCGAAGGCCACAGGGATGGAATCGGTGGCACGACGATTGGAACAAACTGGTCTTGTTGTGCGTGGAAGACATGCTTGTCTTGGCGAATTGACCAAATTAGTATTGCTGCTAATGTCAATACGATGCATATGATGTACAAGGTTCTTGTGTGTTGTGATGTCTCATGGTCGATAGCCAATAATTTGTTGGATGTTTCCAGTGTTTCCAGGTGTAAGCTTTCCAGGCTTAATACTTTTATGGTTGCATTCTTGACGAGTTTTTTTTATCGGTGGTAGGAAGAAATCGAAATGTTCTTCCATCACATTTAATGTATTGTCATAGGTTATATCATTTATTTTTATAGAGCAGTTTCTGTATTTTATTATGGCCGATCCATTGATTTGTTTGGTTTCGTAAAATGTTTGGACTGTTATATTTATTGCGTTGAAGATGAAAATGTGTCCCTTCTCAGGTTCGAACACGTCGGTTGTTGGGCCGGTTTCTTTTAAGTTGCAAGAGCTTGTTTTGTTTAGCAGTAGGTTGCCTAGGCAGCTGTCGTTATTAAGTGTAATTAGGGAGTTTTGGTCACAGAAATATTTGTTGTCTATAATTGTGCATTTTTGCATATTGGTAAAGTTATCGCAATTGTTATTTGTATAGACTAAGTACTTAGGGGTAATTATAAACTGTGTCATGTTAATTGGCAGAGGAATTAATCTTGCTGTTTTGTAATTTGATTTTTTGGACAATGGAATCTCTGTGTTATATACAATGTTTTCTTTGTGACTTATTGTGCTCATTTTGAGTAGGTTGTACATTTGTTGTTCTGTTTTGATAGGAAATTTTTGGTTTTCAAAGATACATTTAATTTTAGTTATTTCTCTCTTGTTTAAGATAAGTTTTGGAATTACATTAAGTTTTGCCAGGAGTGTACTTCCTATTATATCATTTAAATGATTGATCAATAATTCTATATTATAGTTAAGTCTATTTACATATTGTAACTTCTTTAGTTGATTGTCATTTTCATTAATTTCCTTATAAATACTGTTTTGTGAGTTTTCGAAAAAACGGCTAATTAAAAATTGATCATCGTTAATATGTTTAGTTATGTTTTGGAATCTAATCAGGATATCATTGTAAAATGTCTTGGTTTTTAAATATTGTCGAAATTTTTTTTGATTTGTTTTTTAATTTTTTTATTTCCGAGTCGAAGTTTGCAGCGTCGGTGGCATCCATGTTGCCAGTGACGACTTTTACTAAGCTGCCTAGGCCATTAATGAGGCCTCTTTTATGTCTTTCTAGTGGTGTGAGTGTATCTTGTTTAGATTGTGCTTGTGAAAGTTTTTCATTTATTTATTTATTTATTTATAGTCAGCTAAGAGCAGCTGACATTAAAATTAATCAAAATTTAATTTAAATTAAAAATAATTAAAATAATTATATTAAGTAAAATATAGAATAAAATATAAATCTGAAAAACATAATTAAAAGTTAAAGTTAAAGCTCTGGGAAATTCAATAAAAAATTGAGCAGTCCAACATTTGTTGCGAGGATTGGGAAAAACCCAGAAAAACCCAATCAGACCAGCGTTAGATTAGTAGTTAGTGTTTACGATTAGATAAAGCAAAAAGGATCGATCTTTTTAGTACTGGAGTTGAGGCCTCCAAGGAGACAAGAGAATAAAGTTTGTTATAGTCAGAACATATAACACGAAATGGTTCATGAATTAAATAGTTGCTGAATCAACGATCAAGGCTAAGGGGTAAAAAGTTACGTGAAGATTTAATTGGGACATTAAATTTAATTCGACTCAAAAGAACTGATGAGTCGATTTCACCATTAAGTGGGTTAGTAATAAATAATACTCCATGCATAGTTCTACGGTTTAACAGGGAGGGAAGATTTATCAAAAGGAGTCTACTTGAATACGGGGGTAAGTCAACTCCAGCAACCCAGTTAAAACTTCTAAGGGCAAATAGAAGAAATTTCTTCTGCACAGATTCAATTCTGTTCTGGTGAATCGAGTATTGTGGGGACCACACACAAGATCCATACTCCAGAATGGGACGTACTAAGGATTTATAAAGCGTTTTAGTGGTGTACGGATCATTAAACTCTTTCGACCACCGCTTGATGAAGCCAAGGACATTAATGGCCTTATTGACCATATACGAAATATGAGCCTCAAACTTTAATTTAGCATCAAAAATAAAGACTAAATCTTTGATTTCAAACACGCGGTCAAGTGGTGAACCATCAAGCAAATAGTGAGCAGAATGAGGGGTACTTCTACAAAAAGACATGACTTTACATTTAGAACAATTTAAATTTAGTAAGTTAGTACGGCACCAGACTGACAACGCACCCAAATCCGACTGTAGAAAATTACATAGGGAAGCGTCATTATAGGTGAAACATAGCTTTACATCAACAGCAAACATATATACATAGGAGTTAGTAATAACAGCTGGAAGATCGTTAATAAACAAATTAAATAACAAAGGTCCAAGGTGACTAATTTGGGGAACACCAGAGGTAACAAAAATAGGTTTAGATACCGACGATTTAAAAACTACTTTTTGTGTTCGACCACACAAGTACTCCGAAAGCCACAATAATAGTTTTGATGGAAATCCAATAATATTTAATTTATGAAGCAACAGAGGATGACTTACAGAATCAAATGCCTTACTAAAATCGGTGTAAACAACGTCAGTTTGCATTTTTTCCTGAAACCCTTTGATAACAAGCGAAGTGAATTCAAGAAGGTTAGTGGTAGTAGATCTACGCCTAACAAAACCGTGTTGATAAGGCGATATAATCGAACTACATCCGTGTTGCAGTTGAGAACATAAAATTTTTACAAAGACTTTTGGTATGGCAGACAACTTGGATATGCCTCTATAATTTTTAACGTTTGATTTTGAAGAATTTTTATGGAGTGGAATTATAAAGGATTCCTTCCATACATCAGGGAACACGTTTGAATCAACAGACAAGTTAAATAATTTATTTAATGGCGCACAAAGAGAATCCGCGCAGTATCTAAGAATACAACCTGGCACTCCATCAGGACCAGGCAAGTAGCCAGGTTTAATAAAGTTAAATTCACTCAGGAGCATAGACTCAGTAACTACTGGGACATATATGCAATTTGACGTTTGAACTTGAAAAGGATAGGAATTACTACAACTATACATATTCGATGAGTATACTGATTGAAAATACTCAGCAAATAGATCGGCTACTGCCTGATCAGAACTTGCTTTTGTATCATCTAGGTATACTGAGGATGGCAAGCAAGAAGTCTTACGTTTAGAGTTAACAAATTTATAAAACTGTTTAGGGTCACGTGAAAAGTTTAGTCTACAACGATTAAGATAATTATTATAGCAAGATGTGTTAACGGAAATTAAACTAGATTTTGCTACTAAATACGAAGATAAATCTAAAGTAGTTCCCGATTTTTTAAATTTTTTATATGATCTTGTCTTTGCGTTTTTCAACTTCGATAGTTCTCTCGTAAACCAAGGTGGTTTATTTTCACTTGAAGAACAAGTGAGGGGAACACAAATATCCAAAAGCGAATTCAAGGTCCTATAAAATATGGCTATAGCAGTTTCTATATCACTACAAGAATAAAGGCGCGACCAATTAGTATGTTGAAGAAGATAATTTAATTTAGTAAAGTTAGTTTTACGAAAGCAACGGGTTTTTAAAGTATTTTTAGATACTAAAATAGGGTTAAGAATTTCGATGGATAATTCTAAGGTTGGATGGTAGGTATCTTCCGGAAGCACTAGAGGGGGTATTCTACTAGCATTACTGCAATCGGAGTCCGAAACAAATATTAAGTCCAACATTTTACCACTACAGTTATGCACCCTGTTAACTTGCGATAGGCCTAACTCAAGTAGGCCATCGATAAAATCATCAGAAGTGACTGGTAACACCGCCGAAGATGTGTCATTCACAGACCATACAACATGTGGCAGATTAAAATCACCAACCACTATCAGGTTATCCATATCTGTCAAAAATGACGAAACAAGTTGCAGGGCACTCAGATGGGACGAGTAAATGTTAATATCAGATTGAGGAGGAATATAAGAGCAAGTAACATAAAGTGAACGGCCGTTTAGTAATATTTTAACACATAAAAACTCTATGTCCGGAAGATGCTGAGAAAGAATCTGTTCAGAAGAAATACAGGAGTCAACAGCAATGAGAACACCACCCCCCTTGCGGGAAGTGCGATCGCATCTGTACAAGTTATATTTAGAAGGAAAAATGGAATAATCAGATATATCAGGTTTTAACCAGGTTTCCGTGAGTGCTACTATATGTGAATCAAATGATAAGCTGTTAACATATATTTAGAAAGTTTAGTGTTAAGGCCTCTAACGTTTTGATAGGCCAAACTAAGTTGTTTTGTTAGTTTTTTGGCAGGCAACAGGTTGGCTAGCAGGCGGTGTACTATTAATCCTTATACCATTATTGCTATTAATTCGCCTATTCGTATACTCCTTAACTACAAGTTGCGGGGGCCAAAACTTTTCAGAGCAAATTGTCGAGAAAAGTTCAGGCGGTACACCCAACTTGAAAGAAGATATACTTCTGGCATGTTTAAATTTAAACTTTTCAACAACAATAAGAGGGGAATCGATTTGACTCTTTACATATGCTGCAACATCATCCGATGACGTATCGGATGCCAGCCCGGAAACAAAAACAACTTTGTTGGGTGGTACAACAACCAGAGGCTTGTGAGCCCCAGTTGTACCTATATTAGGATTAATAGGCACACGAGCTGCTGAACCAGAGGGCTCATGCAAAGGTTCGGAAGATAAAGTGGCTAGGTTGTTGATAGGATTTCTAGCAGGAGAGTTAAATAACATTAGTGGGTTAGCATTGGAACCAATTGAAGGATTATTGTTAGGCACTAGAAGGGGTTTGGTTGGAAGAACAGGTGGGGCAATAAGTGGATTAGGACCCGAAGTCTTTTTACGCTTCGGAGATTCGGTAATCACCTTGCAATTTTTGAAATTAAGCTCAAGCTCGTTGAATGACGCTTGCAGATTATTAAAAGCTACATGCATAGCTTTAAAGTCAGCATGAGTCTGCCTCATGAACTTGGTCGATTCTTTCACAGCTAAATTGCAGGGCTCGCAGTACCATTTAAGGCCTGTATCTGCAATTAAGAAGTCCCTGACTTTGGGAGTGAAGCCAGCACATGTCATGTGGATCATGTTGTCACACAATCCACACAAAATAAAATCTTGGTTGGTGGTTCCACCCACTTTGCAATTGGTGCTACAGCATGCAAACATTTTCGAAAGGATTTAAGGTTATATCTGGCAACTAATATGCTAGCACAAAGCAAAGTAAGGCGACGGTAAGTATAAGTAAAACGTATCACTGCAAGAGCAATATAAAACAGTAAATATCAAATGAGCGCTTAAATGAGAGAGCGTTAGCGCGTAGGCAGATAGAACCGCAAGTGCGACGGATAATAGCGGATAAGAGCGGGAGAGCTGTAAAGCGAGAGCAAAAAAAAAAAAAAAAAAAAATTGACAAACTGTTTGTTGTTAGTAATTACACAGAATATGCAAATGTAATGTAGTAATCACACAGAATATGCAAATGTAAATATATAAATGTAAGTATGAACGTATGTTTACTTTATGTTCAGGCAGAGCAGTCTCAGTAAAACTGCTAATTAAAATGAGTATAAACTCGGCAAACTCTTTTATGTAAATGTAAATATATACACATATATTTGCAATCACTGCTAAAACTATTTACAGAGTAAAACAAGTGGAAACGTTTCAGTCGGACGCAACCGACTGCTGTATACTCGATACCACTATTAAAACCGGTAAAAACAGGCCTGATTGCAAAGGGGTACGGATGGTGCAGGGGTGTACGCTGCCTTAAAGATTTTCTGATGCAGATGGGGATGCCACAAACTATCTTCATACCAAATTTAATGACTCTAGCTCGAAGTTTGTAAAAGAGGGGAGAGGGGGGCTGGGGGCGGTATGGGTGGGCGTGGCATCCAAATTTTTACTGCAGATCTTTGTGGAATGTCAATCGCTATCTTCATACGTAATTTGGTGACTCTAGCTCGAATTTTACAATAAGTGGGGAATGGGGGGCTTGGGGCGATATGGGTGGGTGTGGCATCCAAGTTTTTGCTGCAGATCTATGAGTAATGTCAATTGCTATCTTCATACCAAATTTGGTGACTACTCTAGCTCGAAGTTTGTAAAAAGTGAGAAAAGAGGGGGGGGGGGCTGGGGGCGTTATGGGTAGGCATGGCATCCAAATTTTTGAGGCAGATCTTTGTGGAATGTCAATTGCTATCTTCATACCAAATTTGGTGACTCTAGCTGAAAGTTTGTAAATGGTGGGGAAAGGGGGGCGGAATGGGTGGGCTTGGCTCCAAAACTTTGATGCAGATTTTTGAAGGTCACTGCCAGCTATCTTCCTACCAAATTTGGTGGCTCTAGCTCCACAACTCTGGAAGATACACGCATTCCCGTTTTTGACGAAGCGTTGGGGTGGATGGGGGCGGCTAGGGTAGGATCGGTGGGCGTGGCATCCAAACTTTTGATGCAGTTTTAAGGGGGTCATCATCACCTATCTTGGCATCAAATTTGGTGGCTCTAGCTCAAAAACTGAGGGAGATATAGCCATTTCTGATTTCAAAATGCGGGGGTTCTGGGGGCGGAATGGGTGGGCGCGGCTCCAAAATTTTTTATGCAGTTTTTTGGGGGTTGCTAGTAGCTATCTTCTTACCAAATTTGGTACTTCTAGCTGTAAGGATGTGCGAAATATGTGGATTTATCGGTTTTGAGTTATCGAATTTATCGATTTGCCAGCCCCCCAGTTATCGTAGAACCCCCATCTTGACACTTTAATTTACTATCCCATAGATAAAGAGAATTGGAAAGTTTCAAGTCTCTAGCTTGAAGGGTGTGGAAAAAACTTGCACACATACGGACGGACAGACGGACAGACGGACAGACACCATGACGGACATTGCACAAAACCAATATACTCTTTACCTTCGATATCGAGTATAAACACCGTTCACAAGCACAAGAGATCAATAAATAATCAAGAGCACGCAAAAACACGACCGTCACCAACGAAAGACAAGTTGACAGTCTTTTAGGTACTCGTCATATTCCAGATTTGCAGTGGTATTATTGAGGTTTTGGATACAGGTAGTATATTCATTTAGATTAATTACATGGATAATTTTTTTGTAATTTTCTATAACAAATGTTTCTCCTAATTCAATTTTTGCTATTGGTTTAGTGACATCTAATTTATGGATGGATGTGGTTTGTTGTGCCCCGTGGGCGAATCTGGAATTATTGGGTAAAGGTGTGTGTCAGTTCGGTGTTTTGATTATTTTCCGAATTTTCGACATGTGTAGTTTTTGGTTTTTTACTGTAAGTACTGTACAACCGCGGTCTCTTAGGACTCTGTGTATTGAAAATAGTGGAGTTGTTTTGTTTCTCCTATTTTCTTTTCTGAATATTTTGGTGTTTGGTTATAATATCTCTGGATCTATTCTGTCTTTGTTTAATTTCTGAGTTCTTTGTTTTGTATTTTTGGATAGAATCTCTTTTATTTTGGGATATAATATGTTTCTGAATGAATTTAGTTTATCCAAAAAGTCATGCTCATTATTAAATTCAAAATCTTGATTGAAAGAATGGGTTCTGCCACGGAATAACTCAAATGGTGTGTGTTTAGTAGTTGAATGGATTGCGTTATTATATGTAATCATAGTTTCTGAAATTGTTTCGTCATGTTCTGTAGGTAATTTAAGCTGTTTCTTGGTTTCTAGAATGATTCTATAAATTTCCGTAAGTGTTGAATGTAAGCGTTCTACTGGGGAGTTGCTTGAAGACTGTTGGAATGATGTTAAGTGTAGGGAGATTTTAAATTGTGAACAGAAATTGCAGAATAGTTCGCTTTTGAATTCGACTCATTGGTCGTAAACTATTGATTTGGGTATTCCGAATTGGCAAAAGAAATGTTTTAATGATTTGATGCAGCTAACTGTGTTCCTGTTTGGAATTGGGTATGCAGCTGCGAATTTAGAAAACTTGTCGATGATAGTATGATTGAAATTGTTATTAATTATATAAATGTCGATATGAATTATATCGAGAGGTTTTCCTGGTGTCTCCGGAATTTGGAATGGGATTTTTTGAGGTTGTCTGTCGTATTTCATTTTTAAACATGTTTCACAGTTTTTTATAAGTTGTGAATTTTTTTCTTTCATATGAGGCAAGTACTGTTCACGTTTTAGGTGTAATAATGTTTCGTCAATTCCTCTATGGTTACTGTTACTGTTTTATTAATTTCTGTTGTTCGTTTTTGTCTGTGATTTCCGGTAAAAAGGTTGTGCACTTAATTAAGTTGAAACTTTTATTTTGCACGAAATAAGTTGAGTATGTTTTTCAATGAGTTTGGATAATTCATCGTTTGCGTAAAAAGCATAAGTTTTGTTTGGCTTTAAGGTCTGCTTTAATATGTTTTTAACGCTATCCAAGTCGTAGGATGGTTGGGAGTATATTCTTCTTAATTTGTTTTTGTAAGGAACCATTGTTTTACAACCTGTGTCCGAATCTATTACCAGTACGAGTTGTAAGTTTAGTTCGTTAAGGGGTTTGTCCGATTGTTTGCAAGCGGTTTCATTGTTGTTTTGTTGTTGCAGTAATTCGTTGTGGTTCATGCTGTGATTTGTTCTACTTAAAGCGTCTGCTACTACGTTTTGGGAACCTTTTTTGTGTACTATATCGAATTCGTATTCTAACAGTTGAAGTCTACAACGGATTATTTTTGAGTTGGGTTCCTTGAAATTCATTTACCAAATTAATGGTTTATGGTATGCTACTATTGTGAATTTTACTCCGAATAAGTAAGGTCTGAAGTATTTAATGGTCCATATTATGGCTAACATTTCTTTTTCAATGGTCGAGTAGAGTAGAGAGCAGACAGGTCTGTCGTTGTTAATGCTTCCCTGTGAAAGTACTGCTCCTAGTTTACTAAAATCTGGGTGTAAGAGGATTGGGTCGTTTGTTAGAAGGGTTTTGCAAAATTCAAAAGCGTCCAAAAATTCTTTGTCAATTGTGATTTGTTTTTTTCCTTTTAGTTGTCTAGTCAAGGGTTTTGTTATTCTTGCAGAGTCTCTTATGAATTTGTTTTAGTAGTCAAGAAGTCCTAGGAATGCTTTTATATCTTTTCTATTTTTCGGACAAGGAAATTTTTTATTGCCTCTATTTTGTTTGGGTTAGGTTTTATTCCATCCTGGGTTATCAGGTGTCCTAAAAATCCTATCTCTTTCCTAACAAAATCTGATTTACAGGGTTGTATTTTGAAATTAGCTGCTCTCAATTTTAGGAATACGGATTTTAAATCTAGTCCGTGTTCTTGTAAGGAGGGTGAAAATATTATGATGTCGTCGAGGTATACCAAGCATATAGTTCCGTTTAAGTCTCCTAAAACATTATCCATTACCCTTTGGAAGGTCGCTGGAGCGTTTTTCAGTCCGAAGGGCACACGAATAAGTTCGTAATGACCGCCCTCGACTGTAAAAGCTGTTTTACATATGTCCTCTTTTTCATTTCTATTTGGTGGAATCCGCTAGCCAGATCTAGTGTGGAAAAGTATTTAGCCTATCCGATTCGGTTTAGTACGTCGTTTATATTTGGAATTGGGTATCTGTCTGATATTGTTTTGTCATTAAGTTTCCTATAATCAATAACTAGACGCCATTTCTTGTTATATGATGTGTCTGTTTTCTTTGGGACTACCCAAACAGGGGCGCTCCATTGGGAGTGGCTGGACTTTATAATTTTCTGGTTCAACATGGATTCTATTTGGTTTTTGACTTTCATTTTATGAACGAAGGGGTATCTTTATGATTTTGCATGTATGGGTATCTCATCTGTGGTCGGAATAGGTGTCTTAGTTCGTTAGTGAAGCTGAGTGGATCATTTTCATTGTAAAAAATGTCAGAAAATTGTTTACATAGTTTTGTTAGAACCGTTTTTTCCTCAGAGTTAAGGTGTTCTGTTCGGAGGGAGGGAGACCTTGAAATACTGTTTTTAAGAGGGGTAGGTGTTATGTTAAAGAGTTCGATATGATCGACTTTGTGGTATGGTTTTACTATTATGGGTTTTTCCAAATACAGCAATTTGTTCGAATCGGAATGGTTTGTTATTTCTAATTTAGCGGTGATGTTAACTGCGTTGTACAATCCTTTGGATATTTTTAATTCTTTATCTAAGGCTGTGGTACAGCAGTAAAATTCTCCATGTTTGATTTGAACCGGGAGTAGCAAAACAGTTTTTGTAAAAGCGGAAACTTTAAAAACATTTGAAGTTTGGTTATTGTACTTTAATATTGGTAGTACAGAATATGGGGTAGTAAGTTTTAAATTATTTAAGTCAATGTTTGCTTCTAGACTTGATAAGAAGTCCATACATAGAAGACCATTAAAGTATGTATGGAATTCGAACAAGAGCAGATTTATATGACCTTTGGTTTTGAATACATCTGGTATAGGAATTATTGTTTTTTCATCGATTTGGAAGTTATTTAACGCTGTTTTTAAAGAAATTGGGGTTTGCAGTTTAATGCAGTGAATTTGGTTGGTGAGTTTTGGGTCTATAAATGAATTAGTCGATCACGTGTCTAATAGGAATTTAAGGGAGTCATGTTTTTGTACGTTGATAATAATGTATGGCAGTGAGGTTGCGTGTGTTTCAGGGTTTATGTATCCTGTTGGGATGTTGAGGCTAATGCCTGAAAATTAACGTCGGTGGTTTGGTTATTAAAGGTGCCTTCATATATGTTGTGTAGATTGTAAGAGGTTGCGTTATTTGACTTGAATGGGTTTGTCTTATTTTAGTTCTTATTTTGCTTTTAGTAAAAGAATTTCCCCTATAATTTGATTGTCGTTGTTGTTGGTTTGATCTTGGGTTCGAATATGGTATGTTCCTGTTGTTTCGGTCGTTGTTGAATTTTTGTCTGCCTACTGGTTTATTATTTGTCTGAGTGTTTGGTTTTTATACCCATAACCCATAAAATGGGTAAATAAGGGTATAATGGTTTTGTGCAAAAGTATGTAACAGGCTGTTTTGGAATGTAAAAGAGTGGACTGTAATTATCTTTTTTGTAGGGTTTAATCTTTATTTTCTAACACGCTGCTCAATTTTTACACTTCTTTTTTGCACACACTCTTCCTCTTCTCATCACAAGTGCATTGCGAACAATGATCGATCTATCGATCCAACTTATACATCGTCTGTTGGGGGCTACCAGATCGGTAGTCTCAAGAACAGCTGTTAGCTTAGGCTACTATTCTACCATATTTCTAACCATACCGGCCCCCCTGAACGCCGCGTTCAGTTAATTGGTAAAACTGCTATTTTGGTAATAGGACGCTTATACTGCCCATGCGCAGTTTGAATAGTGACGACTCGAACGTTATTGTCCTCTCCTGAGTGAACTTCAATGATGCGTCCCATTATCCATTTGGCAGGAGGTAGATTTGGCTCCTTTAGAACCACGAGCATACCCACGCTTAGATTGGGCGTCTTCACTTGCCATTTCTTGCGCTCCTGTAGACTTGTTAGGTATTCTGTATGCCAGCGCTTCCAGAAACCCTGCACCATAGCTTGAAGTTGATTCTAACGATCCAATCGATTTATGTTGGTATTCAAATGCGATGGTTCTGCCAAGGCAGTATACGGTTGGCCCACTAGGAAATGTGCAGGCGTCAATGGATCCAGGCTGTCATCACCAGATGGTGCCAAGGGGCGTGAATTGAGGAGAGCTTCGATTTGTGCTAAGACAGTGTACAACTCCTCGAACGTAAGGGCTGCTCCTCCTACAACTCGGCGCAGATGTAGCTTAATAGAACGCACTCCCGATTCCCACAATCCGCCAAAATGTGGTGCAGAAGGGGGTATGAAGTGCCAAGTCAATCCTTTCGTAGCGAAAAATTCAGCCAAGTGTTTATCCTCTCTATGCGATCGAGCAACCTCTCGCATAGTATCCAGTTCACGTTTCGCTCCATGAAAGGTAGTTCCATTATCCGAATAGAGATCAGTAGGGGTCGTCCTTCTTGAGCAGAAACGCTTGAATGCAGCAATGAATGCATTCGTGGTTAAGTCGCTAACGACTTCAAGATGTATGGCTTTTGTTGCCAAACATACAAAAATTGCAAACCATGCCTTGCCAATCCTTAGGCTGCGACCTTTCGACTCCTTTATTGAGATAGGTCCAGCGTAATCAAGACTAGTGTGTTGAAAGCAGGGATTCTGACGAACTCGCGGTACAGGTAAATCAGCCAATATTTGCTGACTTGTACAGCGCCGTTGCATAAAACATTGCTTACAACGAAAGACTTCCTTCCGTATTAAGTTGCGCGCTCCCAGTATCCAAAATTGCTGACGAATGATGTGGAAGGTTGCTTCAACGCCAGGATAAAAATTAGTTCTGTGAAAATATCGAATTAGTAAACTCTCCAATGGTGATGACTTAGCCACTAAAACGGGGTGCTTTGCATTGAAATTCAAACTAGAGTTGTCAATGCGCCCTCCAACTCGCATCAACCCAGCTGAATCACAGAAAGGTGAAAGCTTCAATAAATTCGATCTGCTTGGTAACATCGTGTTCTTCGGGAGTGACTTCTAGTCTTGCTTGAACTCCGTGTGTTGCATATGCTGCAGAAGTCGAGTTCGAGCATAGCGCAATTCCGGTGCTGTCAAAACGCTGCCTTGTATCCAATCCGGACATGGATACTTCAAATTGTTGTTGTGACCAAATTTACAACCTTTGTGTCTGTGGCAATGTTGATGAATGAAGCGAAATACATAGCTTAGAACCCGCACAAGATGGCTCCAAGATGAGAACTTGTTGCTCAATATGTTGAAAATATCCTGATCCACGTCAGACCTTTGTGCAACAAGAACCAGTTGCTGCGGCTTTGATTCCAATACATCCTCGGAAAATGCTTCAGTTGGCCATTCTGGGCGAGGCAGTGATAGCCATGATGGTCCTGTCCACCAAAGAGTGTGCTCAAGTAACATGGATGGCGACAATCCGCGCAATGCACAATCAGCTGGGTTGTCTTCCGAACGTACATGATGCCAACAGCTCCTTGGATAATACTGTAAGATTTCCGCTGTCCTGTTGCAAACATAGGTATTCCATTTGCGAGGTGGTGCTGATAGCCAATGTAACACGATTTCCGAATCACTCCAACAGTGCATGCTAGCGATTGGAATGGTTAACGAATCCTTGATGAGTATTAATAACTTGGTTAAGAGATGAGCAGCATTCAGTTCAAGTCGTGGTATCGTAATAGGTTTAATAGGGGCTAAAAGTGTTTTGGCAGCAATCAAAGTGACAACGATGTCCGATTCTGTTACGACGCGACTATAAGCCACAGCTCCAAATGCTTGTGATGATGCATCCGCAAATCCATGAAGTTCGATTGTTCGAGTTGCCCAACCAATGTGTCGAGGAACACGACAATTGGATAACAACGGACGTTCCTTGGCTAGAATGAGCCATCGCCTTAGTATAGTTCCAGTTAATGCTTCTTCCCAATCTAAAGACGTTAGCCAGCATTCCTGGAATAGTATCTTGAGTAGTACAGTTGTTGGTGCAACCACTCCCAGGGGATTGTAAATCTTTGATAATTCCGATAAAAGTGTGCGCTTGGTTGGTTCCCGCTTGAGGTCAATGTTGTTCAGTTTGATGCCTAGCTCATCAGACTTTGGATTCCATAGTAATCCCAATGTTTTGACGAAGTGAGGTACATGCTGGTCTTCATCCGAAAGTGGCTTGTATTCACAGTCTTGTTGAGGCAACATTCTCATTAATTCTTTACAATTAGAGCTCCATTTCCTATGATTGAATTTCGCTTTGGCCAGTAATCCAATTAAATCGTCCTTGAGTTTGAGTACATCCTCGATCGCGTCGGCTCCTGAAGATATGTCATCCACGTAAGTATCGTATAACAAAGCATGGGCAGCCAATGGGTGCTGCTGTTGATAATCTTCAGCAAGCTGCTGTAGAACTCGAGCTGCCAAAAAGGGTGACGGTGCTAATCCATAGGTGACCGTCAACAAGCGATAGTGTCGAAGAGAATCTCCTTCCTCCTCACGCCACACTATACGTTGATAATCCGTGTGAGCCTTCGTTATTAGTATGCCCCAAAACATCTTCTCTATGTCAGCACATACCACATACTGATGTTGGCGAAACCGTAGGCACACTCCAATCAAATCCCGTTGAGTAGGTGGACCGATGTGCAATCGGTCGTTAAGTGAGACGCCTGTAGCGTCCTTTACTGATCCTTCGAAGACCACGCGACACTTGGTGGTCGAACTTTCCGGTTTCAAAACAGCATGGTGAGCCAGGTAAACGCGCTTGTCAAGACTCTTGCTTTCCTGCTGTAAATCGATTTCTTCCATATGTCCTCGTGCAAGATAGTTCTTCATGAAATCATTATACTGCCTTCGTATATCTGGGCAACGCCAAAATTTGCTTTCCTGAGATGTAAAACGTTTAACAGCTTGTGTTAGCGTCGAGTCATGAAAAGGTGGTGCGTCGTCTTTGAAGGGGTAGTTTACAATGTACGCGCCTTCACTAGTACGCTGGTGAGTGTTTACGAAATGTTGTTCTATTGGGTCGCTCGCGTCGATCGTCATCTTGCTTGGATGCACGTTCTCCATTTCCATAAATGCTCGCACCATTGAATCCAAATCCAATTGAGCATGGTGGGCTTGATGAGTAATCCTTGATTCATTATAGCCAAATAGTGTATTGACTGCTTGAAGGCTACCGTTTCCTATAGGTATACGTTCGCCTGAGTACAAATTCCATAGTTGATCAGACCCAATAATGACATCTATCGGACCTGGTGTAAGAAACGTAGGGTCTGCCAAAGTCAGTTCTGCTAGAGCTTCCCAAGCACAGGTGTTGACTTCCTGAGAGTGAACAGATGAGGTTAATGAATTCATAATCAAGGTGTCAATTTCAACAGAATCCTCAGTGACACGTGATAGTAGGTGCAGTTTGGTGCATCCCCGTGTGGTGCCTGCGTAATTGGCTGAGAGCCCAACTACAGAAATTCGTGCATGCGAGTGGCTCCGATGCGTCGTACAAATGCTTCGCTAGCCATCGTAATCGTAGATCCTGAAACCAAAAGTAGGCGACAAGTTGTAAGT
Organism: Scaptomyza flava; assembly: GCA_030179655.1. Lineage (NCBI taxonomy): Eukaryota > Metazoa > Arthropoda > Insecta > Diptera > Drosophilidae > Scaptomyza > Scaptomyza flava. The sequence continues at coordinate 70,562 of JARNME010000267.1, forward strand.
TTGCCCCACTTGTTGATTACATTCGCAAGTATTGTTTGAGAGAAGTTTGAAATGCCTGCCATCGTTTGATGTGAATCCGTTGTATCGGTTGCAGAAGCCGGACTTTGAGTTGTTGTGCGTCGATTCGCCTTTTCCGATCGTTGCGTATGTTGCGTCTGATGAAGAAGAGTATGATGTGTATACTTTGATGAACATTGTCTGGCCGTATGACTTTGACCCAAACAATTGAAGCACAGATTATGGTTGCGTACAAATGCCCTGCGTTCCAGAGGCTCCATAGCCTTAAATTGTGTACAAGACGAGATTGTGTGTGGTAGCTTACACAATATACATTGCTTTCCATTAGGAGTTGATTCCTCGTTGGCAAGATTCACGGTGGCTGCACGCTTGCTCAGTGTCTGTCGAAATGGTTGGCACGATTCTATTGCATCACATCGGTGGAAGAGAAATTGTAAGAAGGTTTCAACGCTCACGTTGGTTGAGGTAGCCTCTTCACGCTCTGCCCAGGATTGTCGTGTTTCAATATCCAGTTTGTTCAATAAAATGTTGATAACCCACAAGTCACGGCCATTGCATTCAAGCGCTCGCAATCCTCTTATAGTTTCATCTGCTCCGTCTGCCAGTTTTCGAAGAGAAGTTGTAATTGGTCCAGACCCGGTCTGCATAGTTAAGAACTTATTAATGAATGATCTTGCGATTAAATGCTTCTTGTCATATCGTGCAACTAGTCTTTCCCATGCCTCCACAAAGTTTTCATCAGTCACTGCGATGTGTTTTACCAGACTGAGCGCGTCTCCAGCCAAGTACGACTTCAAATAATGAAATTTTTGGCACCTCGTAAAGCTTTCACGATTGCCGATAGATCCCTCCAACAGATCAAAAAATTGTGGCCAATCCTCATAATTGCCGCTGAACGTGGGAATCTTTATTTTATCGTTTACAAAATCCCCGTTGTTTGCGCTGCGCACATGCTGCAAGAACTCCGTTTGTGATGTATCAAGCCGTTCCAATTGATCTTGTGTTGCGTTAAGTGTCGAAGTGTGCATCTGCGCCGTCTTAGCCGCAGACACAGCAGCAGACAATTTGGCATGTGTCTCGTAGAATTTTGCTTCGTACTCCTGCAAATCCTCTGGTTCCGCCCAATTCGCTTCCTCAGAATAGTTGTATAGTTCTGCAGTATGTTGCGTAAATTTCTCGAATATGTCTGTCAAACATCGAAGTCGATATTCCAGAGTCTCCAAAGAAATTGTAGTCAAATCCAAAGCTGCCACGTGAGCGCGGGTTATTTGCCCTTTGCAATAACGACGTTGTGAATTGATTGCCTGCATTGTGAGGTTAGATACGAATTTTCACCCGCGTGTGAAAATACCCAGAGACAACAAGAAAATAAAGAATGCCGATCTCCAGCCGTCTTGATCCGTAGATCCAAGTGATCATCTGCTACGCATCCGGCTCGAAGGACCAAAATGTTTTGGAATGTAAAAGAGTGGACTGTAATTATCTTTTTTGTAGGGTTTTATGTTGTTGTTTGTTGTTTTCTAACACGCTGCTCAATTTTTACACTTCCTTTTTGCACACACTCTTCCTCTTCTCATCACAAGTGCATTGCGAGCAATGATCGATCTATCGATCCAACTTATACATCGTCTGTTGGGGGCTACCAGATCGGTAGTCTCAAGAACAGCTGTTAGCTTAGGCTACTATTCTACCATATTTCTAGCCACAGATAGAAGGAAGCATCTCCAACCCCATAAGGTATATATATTCTTGATCAGCATCAACAGCTGAGACGATATAGCTATGTCCGTCTGTCCGTCAGTCTATCTGTCTGTCCGTCTGTCTGTCTGTCTGTCTGTATGAACGCGTGGATCTCAGAGACTACAAGTATTTAAGTTCTCCTATACCATGAGCAGAAAAAGTTTGCTTCAAATTATCGATAACTATTCTGGTTTCCGATATACACATGGAATCGATAATAATAAAATATCGAATTTGGAAAATGTAAAAGTGAGGGTTGAAATAATGGGAAACAATAGAACTTTTCTGAAAAATTCGCCCAAATCGGTTTAGAAACACCGGAGATATCTAATTTTATCGATTGAAGTTAAGTCAGTATACCAAAGTCTTACATAAATTTAATTTACATATTTATTGCAACTGGGTTCAGGGTATCTTCTAGTCGGGCTCTCCCGACTAGAGCCTTCTTACTTGTTGGTTATAATAGAGTGCTTTTTCTATCTGGCATTGTTCATTCGCCGTTTCAATGCTTCCTGGGCTTTTCAATCGGATGATAGTTTTTAGGGGCTCCCTTAGGCCCGAAATGAATGCATTTAAGCATACTTCGTTATATACCGTTTTCTTTGCTTCTATTACGTTAACCGATTGTCCGTTGTTGGAAAGTATAGAAAACAATTGACTTTTAATTCTTGACAACCCGAAGAATAATTGTCCCAAGGACAGGTTGTCCGGGAAGGTTTGTAACTCGCTTTAAGGGCCAGCCTCGCTTTTTTTGCTCGAGTAAAGACGTAAGAGGTTGTTCTTGATGTCATCCCAATTGAGTTGCGTGTTGGCCAAATTTAGGGCCTCGTCTGCTCTACCTACGATTTTGTTCCTGATAGCTCTAAGTGTAAGTAGGCCGTACGGTGTTTGGTCCGTGCCCCTAATGAGCATAATTATCTCTTCTACACTAGTTATATATTTGTCCTGTTGACCTGTGGTGCCGTCGAATGTCGGGAGTTCTTTTACGAATGACAAAATATCAGATGCGCTAAGGGCCGTGGAGATGTTACTAAATCAACTTACTGTAGGTGTCATGGGGTTTGAGTTATTCCCGGTAGAATTCCCTGAGTCCATCATAATGGTTTGCGTGGAGAAGGAAGGTGATATCTCTATAATTGGGGTAAGGGTAGTCAATCTACTGTTTGATCGTGTTGTTCTTTGGGGGGGTGCCTGAACTCCTAATACAGAACGTGTAGTCTTTTTTAAGGTTTGTGTAAACTTTTTTGACATCAAATTAATAGAAAAGAGAAAAAACTAACGAATGAACAATCTTTTTATCTTACATAAGTATGTATATATTGTATGTGAGTGTTTGTTGTTTTTATTTTTGTATTTGTTTATATTGTTGTTTTCAGGTGTTCAATTTTGTGTTTTAATTTCATATGTTGCGAATTCTGCAATATAAGGATATTAGTGTTTGTATGTAAATTTAAATGTATTTCATTTGTATGCAAAGTGCAAAATATAGTATTTGCGTTTCTGTTTTATTTTTATACTCGATACCGAAGGTAAAGAGTATATTGGGTTTGTGCAATGTCCGTCATGGTGTCTGTCCGTCTATCCGTCTGTCTGTCTGTCCGTCCGTCCGTCTGTATGTTCGCAACTTTTTTCCCACACCCTTCAAGCTAGAGACTTGAAACTTTCCAATTCTTTTTATCTATGGGATAGTAAATAAATGTGTCAAGATTGGGGTTCTACGATAACTAGGGGGCTGGCAAATCGATAAATTCGATAACTCAAAACCGATAAATCCGCATATTTCACACACCCTTACAGCTAGAAATACAAAATTGGGTAAGAAGATAGCTACTAGCAACCCCCAAAAAACTGCATAAAATATTTTGGAGCACGCCCCCCCCAATTCCGCCCCCAGTCCAGCGCATTTTAAAATCAATAAAGCCTATATCTCCCACAATTTTTAAGCTAGAGCCACCAAATTTGGTGCCAAGATAGGTGAATATGACCCCCCAAAAACTGCATCAAAAGTTTGTAAGCCACGCCCACCAATACCGCCCTAGCCGCCCCCAGCTGCCCCAACGCTTCGTCAAAAACGAGAATGCGTGTATCTTCCAGATTTGTGGAGCTAGAGCCACCAAATTTAGTAGGAAGATAGCTGGTAATGAACCCAAAAAACTGCATCAAAGTTTTGGAGTCACGCCCACCCATTCCGCCCCCAGCCCCCCGGCATTTTAAAATCAGAACAGCTTATATCTCCCACAGTTTTTGAGCTAGAGACACCAAATTTGGTGCCAAGATAGGTGATGATGACCCCCCAAAAACTGCATCAAAAGTTTGGATGCCACGCCCACCAATACCACCCTAGCCGCCCCCAGATGCCCCAACACCTCGTCAAAAACGGGAATGCGTGTATCTTCCAGAGCTGTGGAGCTAGAGCCACCAAATTTGGCAGGAAGATAGATTGCAACGACCCCTAAAAAACTGCATCAAAGTTTTTGGGCCACGCACACCCCTTCCACCCCTTTTCCACACCTTTTACAAACTTTGAGCTATACTCACCAAATTTTGTATGAAGATAGCAGTTGACATTCCACATAGATCTGGATGCCACGCCCACCCATACCGCCCCAGCCCCCCTTTCCCCACTTTTTACAATTTTCGAGCTAGAGTCACCAAATTTGGTATGAAGATAGCAATTGACATTCCACAAGGATCTGCAGTAAAACTTTGGATGCCACGCCCACCCATACCGCCCCCAGCCCCCCTCTCAACAGCTATTACAAACTTTCAGCTAGAGTCACCAAATTTGGAAGGAAGATAGTTGGTGGCATCCCCATCTGCATCGGAGAATCTTTAAAGCAGCGTACACCCCTGCCCCATCCGTACCCCTTTGCAATCAGGCCTCTTTTTACCTGTTTTAATACTGGTATCGAGTATGCCGCAGTCGGTTGCGTCCGACTGCAACGTTTCCACTTTTTTTTTTTTAATTAAAAGAGCATGTGAGTGAATTTATATATATATATATATATATATATATATGTTGTTTTTTGCAATTGAGCAGTTTCTGTTGTGGTGCAAGTTTCGCTTGTGGTTTTTTGGTTTTGTTTGTTTGCACTTGTGCAAATATAAATCGCATTGATCTCATTTACACGTAGTGTAGTACACTGACAATTGTTAGTGGGGTGTATTGTTTATGGTTGTATATGTTCATCTAATGTAGGACATGATGTGTGTTATGATACTTGGCCTCACTTTAAGTTTTGGCAGTGATTATCAACAATAGATTCCACTCAAGTATATTCAATAACACTACTTCATGTAATTGGTTAATATTTGTTTTTGTCTGCGTGAACTTGTGTAAATGTGAATCGCGTTGATTTCATTTAACACAAAGTACACTGACAAATTGTATTGGTGTATGTTGTATTTGATTGTATGTATTTATCCAATGTAGGACATGGTGTGCGTAATGATACTTGTCTGCGTGAGCTTGTGTAAATGTGAATCGCGTTGATTTCATTTAACACATAGTACACTGACAAACTGTATTGGGGTATGTTGTATTTGATTGTTTGTATTTATCTAATGTATGACATGATGTGTGTTATGAAACTTGGCCTAACATTAAGTTTTGGCAGTGATTATCAGCAATAGATTCCACGCAAGTATTTCCAATAACACTACTTCATGTAATTGTTTAATATTTGTTTTTGTCTGCGTGAACTTGTGTAAATGTGAATCGCGATGATTTGATTTAACACAAAGTACACTGACAAATTGTATTGGTGTATGTTGCATTTGATTGTATGTATTTATCCAATGTAGGACATGTTGTGCGTAATGATACTTGTCTGCGTGAGCTTGTGTAAATGTGAATCGCGTTGATTTCATTTAACACATAGTGCACTGACAATTTGTATTGGGGTATGTCGTATATGACTCGTCATACATAAGTATTACACTTGTCACCAACGTATAATTTGCTTAACAATTGCTTTGATTTTGGGTATTTAATAGCGTTTCGCTGAAAATTTACATTCGTTTTAATGTGCACTATGTTACTATTTTATTGATGCATATGAAGATTAGGAATTTAATTTGTGCATTGCACGACGTTTTCACACACATGTACTTTCATAATCGTAATCAAAGGACAAAGATAATTCTTTTAATTTTTTTATTTTTATTTTTCTTAACCGAATGTACGCACGATATTTTATACTTTTCACATTACTCACAGGAAGAATAAGTGTATTAAAATTATTTCCATTCCGGTTGTTCGATCCTACTGGCTGCGCCAGTTACCAGTCGTGGACGAGGACGACGAACACTCTGCACCTGGGGAGGAGGACTGCTGGATCCAGTCGAGTCGAAGTCGTGGATGAGGATAAACTTATATGTATCTCCTTGTGACAACCTGTATTGAGCCGAATAAAACCAGACGTCTGTCTTATTTGAGAATCAGAATTGAAGTGTCTTCGTATATTTCTTATAGCTCTAACGAAACCTAAGTACAATGTATGGTATAAGAGAGAATTGTATATAAGTGCAAAGATGCATGTATTATGATACAGCCGCCTACTGCAAGAAGTGCTGACTCTGCTTGAGGCCGGATGCTCGTGGCGAGAAATCTGTCGTTCTTGTGTTGCAATGAAGTATGCTGGTCAGTTTAATGACTTCTGGCATACATATTGTGGAGAATTGTATATAAGTGCAGCTACAGGGTGGTCTGACCTGGAGTGCTGTTGTGACATATGCATGTCATATGTGGGTGCAGGGCGGTTGGAGTGCAGGGGCTAGGTAGGATACCGATAGATCGGTAACTCTCGCGATCAAACCCTCAGCTCGTGCGACAATCAGGCGACAGTAGTGGAATGGGTACTTGTTGTAATTGTAATTTGTTTTTTAAAATGGGTAAAAAGTGCTCCAAATCGTGTAGGTACTTGAAGGAGTTGTCCAAATAAAAATTCCCTTCTTAGTGCTCACCTCCTACCTGCATGGAAAATTGTGTGAAAATTTCAGCCTTCTAGCTCTTTTCGTTTAGGCTGTGGCTCTTCCATTCTAGTCAGGACAAAATCTTTTATATATATAGAGATTATTTTGATTATAAGTAGTAGGGAACTGGGGGTTCTGGAACAGGAAGTAGCTGTCACCCCCCAATCATAATTTATGATCCATCAAAATTTGATGACACTTTTTTTGACACTTTTATTACCCTCCAATACTATTATTTATGACCCTTTTTTCACATGATCGTCCCCGCTTTAATTAGACTAGGTATTAAGGACAAAGGCATGACATTCCTAGGCCGCATTGTTATGGTTGCGAGAATCAGTGATCATAGAGTCTGGTGTCCAGTGTACATCTGTTTGCACGTGCGTTGTCTTTTACACCCTGCAAGCAAGCCACGACATGCATTGTTATTGTCAAGAGCAACATCAACAACAGCATCCTTGAGAATCAGTGATCGTAGGATCTGGTGTCAAGTGTGCTCCTGTTTTTAAGTGCGTTGCCTTGAACACGTGCAAGCAAGCCACAGCATACATTGTTTTTGCCAACAACAACAACAACATCATTCATGTGGGTTTGTGAGCAAGGGATCGGGTGTCAAGTTGTAAAAATCAGTGTTCACACGATCAGTTTTGGCTATGTAACCATTTTGTATTAGAGTCAAGTGTGCTCCTGTTTAACAAGCAGGCCATAAACATTGATCTTTAAGGTTGTGATAATGACAGGATCAGTTTTAGCTATTTAACCATTTAGTGCTAGAGTCAAGTGTGCTTCAGTTTAAAAAATACATTGCTCTGCACACCTTCATTGTTATTGTCAACCGCAACAACAACAACGTTCGTGGGGGGGGGGGGGGGGGGGGTTATGTGTGCAAGGATGGGAATTTTCTTTCGCAGCAGCAGCAGCAGCAGCAGCAAGATCAACACATTGTTTTTAAACAAGAGTATTGATACTTGTACATTTAGATTATAAAGATTTAGAATGAGAAGGTGTTAGAGGAGAAAAGAGTTAGAGGGGGATAGTGTTAGAAGGATACTGTGTGCAAGAAAGCGTTAGAGGGAGGAAGTTTGAGCATGCTCGAAGTGCGCTAGTCAAAGGTCAAGTACATTAATTGGCTAATGTGTTATAGGTATCACCGACCGTGAGGTTCAGTGAGCAAATTACATTGCCTATGAAACTATTAAATGCTAGAGTCAAGTGTGCACAGGTTTCTTAGCTACAAGTTAGTAGATAAGAGAGAGAGAGAGAGAGAGAGTCAACTGTGAGCAGGTTTCTTAGATACGAATAAGTAGATAAGAGAGAATCGAGAGGGAGGCTGTTTGACGTGCGTTGCCTTGCACACCTGCAGGCAAAGCATAAACAATGAATGTTTGTGAAAACCAGTGATCAAAGAATAAAAGGATTGAGACAAGATTGTGCTTGTTTGAAGTACGCTAGTCAAAGGGCAGTACATTCGTAGGCCGCATGGCTATGATCAAAAGCAACACCAACAACAACAAGAACAACAACATTCGTGAGTGTTATGTAAGAAAGGGATGGGAATTTTTTCGCAGCAGCTGCAGCAAGATCAACACAAGAGTATTGAGACTTGCAGATTTAGTTTGAAATATTATAGGGGGAAGTTGTAAGAGGAGGAAAGTGTTAGAGGGAGAAAGAGAGAGTTAGTATTAGAGAGAGTAAGTGTTAGAGGGGGAAAGTGTTATAGGGGAAAAGTTATCCTGCTTTTATTATTATATTAAAACACACTCCCTTATGCCATTCTATACACGAGCGTCTATGAAATGCAGGTGTTATGTTAATTGATTGTCCCTCCTTCTAACGCACACCCAACTTGTTCGCTACTTACGTTTCTAACCTTTATTTGCATATATCTGTTTTGATTATTGCACTGACTTCTGTTACTTTTATAGAGCTAATTAGTATAACTTTTTAATAAACCAATGAACATTTTTTAAATTGGTGTACTTTGTTAATGGGTATGTTTTTTCTTATGGGTATGTTTTAATTTTATTTTTCATATAAATATATATTTTTTTTTTTGGTTATTTTATAGATTTTTGCAGTATGTTAAATTTGAGATTTATATTAAGCTTGTTCCGTTGAGGGATTAATTGGGATTATATTGGATTCCGTTCTATCTCAGTAATAATTATTTTGCTTATGCATTCTTTAAATTCCTTAAGGTAATCTTTTAGGCTTATCAAATAATCTTTTCCTTGACTTTCCCTCTGCTCGCTTTAAGAATTTCATCAAATGACACTTTTCATATATAAGATATCCGTCAAACTATTTCTTATACTCAACTAAAATTATTTCATCAAACTCACATATCATATCAATTTCTAAAATAAAGAAAATGAAAACAGTAAGATGTTCTTAGCAGCTTGATTTTTTTTTTATAAACGGGTTTTACCAACTATTTCTCAGTATGCTACCTACGATAAAATGTATAAAGAATGTGTTTTGTACTCATTTACTGACTTAAAAAATTCTTCTATTGACGTTGTATGATACCTTAGCTTAGTTTGTGTTATATTTAATCGTTTTCTTCAACTTAGTATTCTTCAGATTTTTAAACATTTTATGTTATGTAGTTAGCTATTTTGACTAGGCTTTACGCTTAAAACGAGATAGATTGTATTATTGTCCTTAAGAAGTTAATTTAATTTAAAAAGGGAAATCGATCGGACATTGATTTTTCACTTTATAATTGATTGTTTTAATATTTTAACTGTCAACCTATGTACCTTTCTACTTTTTTATGCCACCGCCAATGATATCTATTATGTCTAACTTCCCAACAATTACACTAAACAGACCTGCTAGCGGCAGCACCAGCAACAACATAGACACCCATTGCACTTTCCAATACCGCAACTCTTTTAAAATTGCTTATTGGAATGGTAATAGCGTACGTAAAAAACAACACGAGATTGAACAAAGAGGAGGAGTCTCAATTATTATAAGCAACAATAACAATAATGCACAAAGCCTGGTTATCACCCCTATTTATTATCCACACAACTTCAAGGATCTTCTCGACTACATATACAACTTGCACATCAACTCTGGCTTTCTACTGTGCGGGGAGATTTGGCTAAATTGCGATGACACTGTCTCCGTATACTGGGGTTTGATTGCTGCATTCTTTAGCATTTGCAACGTCGCTTCCGGAACTTCCACGGCTGCTCCCAGCGTCCAATTAGCATACACCAACTATAACACCCATCCGTCGCCGCATGCCATATCTGAAAAGAAAGAAACAAAAAAGAAAAACTTAAAAATTTTAATTTTTGATCCTTATACTGGACTAGAATCGACTCGGCAGAGCGTAGCGATACCAACTGTTGCTGCACCACGACCATATATTTTCCAATTAAGCATCCTGTCACCTCCGGTGCTTTACTCGGACGCATTCAGCGGATTATAGGGCATATCAAGCTGGTCCCCCTTGTCGCTCGTGCCTAGTGTTGAATTTATTCAGCCTAGCCGGGCGGCACCGTAAGGCCCAGTTACTGGTTACAATGATGACGATGCTGTCAAAAGATTATCCTGGATGCACCTCCCGGCGCTCCTCTACAACCTGCAAGGAAAACAAAACAGAAATTATTAATTTAGTATTGATATTTATAATACAGCTATACTGATGGATGATTCACTTACATGGTCCTGGATGGCCTCTTACGGCGTCATTCTGCGAGCCGGGCAGAAGGCATCCTCTGTGAATTAGTCCCACGACGACATCATAAGCGTACTTCAGCGTCTTCCAACAATGCTCGGATCTGAAAAGAAAAAGAGAGAAAAGAATAGAAAAATCCAATAAAAAACAAGTGGAAACGTTGCAGTCGGACGCAACCGACTGCGGCATACTTGATACCAGTATTAAATCAGGTAAAAAGAGGCCTGATTGCAAAGGGGTACAGATGGGGCAGGGGTGTACGCTGCCTTAAAGATTGTCCGATGCAGATGGGGATGCCACCAACTATCTTCCTTCCAAATTTGGTGACTCTAGCTGAAAGTTTGTAATAGCTGTTGAGAGGGGGGCTGGGGGCGGTATGGGTGGGCGTGGCATCCAAAGTTTTACTGCAGATCTTTGTGGAATGTCAATTGCTACACTCATACCAAATTTGGTGACTCTAGCTCGAATATTGTAAAAAGTGGTGAAAGGGGGGCTGGGGCGGTATGGGTGGGCGTGGCATCCAAATTTGTGATGTGAAATGTCAATTGCTACCTTCATACCAAATTTGGTGACTCCAGCTCGAAAATTGTAAAAAGTGGGAAAAGGGGGGCTGGGGGCGGTATGGGTGGGCATGGCATCCAAATTTTTGCTGCAGATCTTTGTGGAATGTCAATTGCTATACTCATACCAAATTTGGTGACCCTAGCTCGAATATTGTAAAAAGTGGTGAAAGGGGGGCTGGGGCGGTATGGGTGGGCGTGGCATCCAAATTTGTGATGCAGATCTTTGTGGAATGTCAATTGCTATCTTCATACCAAATTAAGTGACTCCAGCTCGAAAATTGTAAAAAGTGAGAAAAGGGGGGCTGGTGGCGGTATGGGTTGGCGTGGCATCCAACTTTTTGCTGCAGATCTTTGTGAAATGTCAATTGCTATACTCATACCAAATTTGGTGACTCTAGCTGAAAGTTTGTAAATGGTGGGGAAAGGGGGGCGGAATGGGTGGGCGTGGCTCCAAAACTTTGATGCAGTTTTTTAGGGGTCGTTGCAATCTATCTTTCTGCTAAATTTGGTGGCTCTAGCTCCACAACTCTGGAATATACAAGCATTCCCGTTTTTGACGAAGCGTTGGGCAGATGGGGGTGGCTAGGGCGGTATTGGTGAGCGTGGCATCCAAACTTTTGATGCAGTTTTTGGGGGGTCATCATCATCTATCTTGGCACCAAATTTGGTGGCTCTAGCTCAAAAACTGTGGGAGATATAGCCTTTTCTGATTTTAAAATGCCGGGGGGATGGGGGCGGAATGGGTGGGCGTGACTCCAAAACTTTGATGCAGTTTTTTGGGGTTCGTTACCAGCTATCTTCCTACCAGATCTTTGTGAAATGTCAATTGCTATACTCATACCAAATTTGGTGACTCTAGCTGAAAGTTTGTAAAAGGTGGGAAAAAGGGGGCGAAATGGGTGGGCGTGGCTCCAAAACTTTGATGCAGTTTTTTAGGGGTCGTTGCAATCTATCTTTCTGCTAAATTTGGTGGCTCTAGCTCCACAAACCTGGAAGATACACACATTCTCGTTTTTGACGAAGCGTTGGGGCAGCTGGGGGCGGCTAAGGCGGTATTGGTGGGCGTGGCATACAAACTTTTGATGCAGTTTTTGGAGGGTTATCATCGCCAATCATGGTACAAAATTTGGTGGCTCCAGCTCAAAAACTGTGGGAGATATAGCCATTTTTGACTTTAAAATGCCGGGGGGCTGGGGGCGGATTGGGTGGGCGTGACTCCAAAATTTTTGATGCAGTTTTTTGGGGGTTGCTAGTAGCTATCTTCGTACCAAAATTGGTAGTTCTAGCTGTAAGGGTGTGTGAAATATGCGGATTTATCGGTTTTGAGTTATTGAATTTATCGAATTGCCAGCCCCCCAGTTATCGTAGAACCCCCATCTTGACACTTTAATTTACTATCCCATAGATAAAGAGAATTGGAAAGTTTCAAGTCTCTAGCTTGAAGGGTGTGGAAAAAAGTTGCGTTCATACAGATGGACAGACACCATGACGGTCATTGCACAAACCCAATATACTCTTTACCTTCGGTATTGAGTATAAAAGGATAAGAATACAAATTGTAATAGTATTGTTAAAAAAAAAAAACTTGCAAGCTAATAAAAATTAAACGGAATTTACCATTTTCTAATACTTGTATTAGCAAATTTGTGTGATTTTTCAAATCACGTTCGATTTAAATAAATGTCGTTTTCTCTTGATGACATATAATTTAAGTAGCGCACTCATGCTATATACAAAATGAGATAACATCACTCATCCTGATTTATGTGGGGAGTGCATGTATATTCCGTACTTATTACATCTCCATTTTCATTTGGTCAAAGTCTAGACCTTTCGCAAATAGCAGCTAAAAAGAATAACGATGGATGAAGTTCATATAACCTGCGAACAACAACAACACCTCATCTCATCTCATCTCTCTCCAAAAAACAAAATAAATAAAAAAAGCTCACAATGGACTTACCTACTCTTGCTCAATGGTTTGCCTGCCGCACAGCAGCCGAAACAGAATAAAAGCACGCATCACTTACCTGGTCATCATTTGTCGCCTGCATCCAGTGTTCGTGAAGTTCTCACTTGCGGCATGGTTGGTGGCATCGAGCTAATCGCCGTAATCAACATCACAGACGTCTACCAGCGTCCGCCAAAATTTACAAAAAAAAAAAAAAAAATTGATACAAAATAGTTTAAATTTTGATTTTCATATCAAATATTTTTGCCATATGCAATTGAGTCACTTACCTGGTCCATCCTTGTGGTTGGCAGCTCATCGATTGGATCCAGCGAAAACATCATTCAGGCGATTCATCTAACATCAAACGTCCTTCCAGTACCTGCAAAGAAAAGAAATAAGCAAAAATATATTTATACCCTTCACATGTGAATCAGGGTATATTGAGTTTGTCATGAATCTGTAACGCCTTAAAGGAATGATGGGAGACCCCATAAACTATATATCAAATGATCAGGACGAGCTCAGGAATTGATTTCCGTCCGTCCGTCCGTCTGTCCGTCTGTCCGTCTGTCTGTTTCAACACGATTTCCGGCCAAACTGCTGAACCGATCTTGATGAAACTTTCACAGATTGCTTAGATCATGTCGGGTTTGTTCACTATGAAATTTCATCCCGATCGGAGCATTCTACGATATAGCCACCATATAAATTTACCATATCAACACGATTTCCGGCCAAACTGCTGAACCGATCTTGATGAAACTTTCACAGATTGCTTAGATCATGTCGGGTTTGTTCACTATGAAATTTCATCCCGATCGGATACAAAAATCTATTAAAAAACAAAATTGGACTAAAAACCTAAAATACCAAATTACTACACGGGGATTCGAACCCGCACCTACCGGATGAGAGTCTGGCATACTTACCACTAGACTATATAAGAGTTTAACAGAATAGCTGAATATCTATTGGTAAAATTAACATAGTTAATTCGATACACCGAATATTAATAATTTAATGCCTTATAGTCTTTCGAGATTTTCACGCAATAAAAAAATAAAAATACAAATTAATCCACGTGTGAAGGGTATCATAGTCTTGGCATAGCCAAAATTAACTATGCGGCACTATGTTTTAAATTGATTTTCTCAAACACACCAAATTCGTCACTTATCTGGTCATCATTTGTCGCCTGTATCCAGTGCTTGTGAAGTCCATACTTTCGGCATGGCTGGTGGCAATGAGTTTGATCCACGGAATCAACATCATAGGCGTCTACCAGCGTCCACCAAAAGTTGCTGCAAAAGATATATTAAAAATTATTAAATTTTGATTTTTAAATCAAACATGTTTACTATTTGCAACAGAGTCAATTACCTGGTCCATCCTTGTGGTTGGCAGCTCATCGGTTGGATCCAGCAAAGACATCATTCCAGCGGCATCATCTAACATCAAACGTCCTTCCAGTAAATGCAAGAAAAGAAAAGATCAAAAATGAATTTTACATTGATTTCTCTCAAACACTCCAAGTTTGTTACTTATCTGGTCATCACATTGTCGCCTGCACCCAGTGCTTGTGAAGTTCACACTTCCGGCATGGCTGGTGGCAATGAGTTTGATCCACGGAATCAACATCATAGGCGTCTACCAGCGTCCACAAAAAGTTGCTGCAAAAAAAGAGATGAATACAAAATAGTTAAAATAAGATTTTTATATAAAACAATTTTACTATTTTCAACTAAGTCACTTACCTCGTCCATCCTTGTGGTTGGCAGCTCATCCATTGGATCCAGCAAAGACATCATTCCAGCGGCATCATCTAACATCAAACGTCCTTCCAGTACCTGCAAGAAAAAGAAAAAGAGCAAAATTGAATTGTACATTGATTTTCTCAAACATTCCAAATTCGTAACTTATCTGGTCATCACATTGTCGCCTGCACCCAGTGCTTGTGAAGTTCACACTTCCGGCATGGCTGGTGGCAATGAGTTTGATCCACGGAATCAACATCATAGGCGTCTACCAGCGTCCACCAAAAGTTGATGCAAAAATAAAAGATGAATACAAAATAGTTAAATTATGATTTTTAAATCAAACAATTTTACTATATTCAACTAAGTCACTTACCTCGTCCATCCTTGTGGTTGGCAGCTCATCGATTGGATTCAGCGAAAACATCATTCAGGCGATTCATCTAACATCAAACGTCAAGAAAAAGAGCAAAATGAATGTACATTGATTTTTCTCAAACATTCCTAATTCGTCACTTATCTGGTCATCACATTGTCGCCTGAATCCAGGTTTCGTGGAGTCCAAACTTCCGGCATGGCTGGTGGCATGGAGTGTGATCCACGAATGAACATCACAGTCACATACCTGGTCCATTCTTGTCGTTGGCAGCTCATCGATTGGATCCAGCGAAAACATCATTCCGGCGGCTTCATCTAACATCTAACGTCCCTCCAGTACCAGCAAAGAAAAGAAAATGAGCAAAAATTAATTATTTATTTATTTTTCTCAAACACACAAAATTCGTCACACTCCTGGTCATCATTTTGTGGCCTGCATCCAGTGTTCGTTAGGTTCAGACTTCCGGCATGGCTGGTGGCAATCAGTTCTACGGAATCAACATCATAGGCGTCTACTAGCGTCCACCAAAAATATCTGCAAAAACCGAATAAAAAACAAGTGGAAACGTTGCAGTCGCACGCAACCGACTGCGGTATACTCGATACCAGTATTAAAACCAGTAAATGAGGCCTGATTCCAAAGTGGTACGGACTGGGCAGGGGTGTACGCTGCCTTAAAGATTCTCCGATGCAGATGAGGATGCCACCAGCTATCTTCCTTCCAAATTCGGTGACTCTAGCTCAAAGTTTGTCAAAGGTGGGGAAAATGGGGATGGGGCAGTATTGGTGGGCGTGACATCCACAATTTTGATGCAGATCTTTGTGGGATGTTAATTGCTATCTTCACACCAAATTTTGGTGACTCTAGCTCGAAGCTTGTATAAGTGGCAGCCAAATTTTTGATGCAGATCTTTGTGGGATTTCAATTGCTATCTTCATACCAAATTTGGTGACTCTAGCTCAAAGTTTGTCAAAGATGGGGACAATAGGGATGGGGGCAGTGTTGGTGGGCGTGGCATCCAAAATTTTGCAGTTTTTGGGGGGTCATCATCGCCTATCTTGGCACCAAATTTGGTGGCTCTAGATCAAAAACTTTAAGAGATATAGGCTTTTTTGACTGGGTGGGCGTGGCTCCAAAATTTTTGATGCCATTTTTTAAGGGTTGCTAGTCGCTATCTTCTCACTAAATTTGGTAGTTCTAGCTGTAAGGATGTGCGAAATATGGGGATTTATCGCTTTTGAGTTTTCGAATATAAATATTTTTAAATCAAACTTATTTGCTATTTGCAACAGAGTCACTTACCTGGTCCATCCTTGTGGTTGGCAGCTCATCGATAAGATTGAACAATTTTTATTAACGCTTTTTCCTATGTAAGGCATATATATGCGTTTCAGCTTTTTTAAATGTTTAATATATTTAAATTGCAAATCATATTAATACTATGTTTACTTTCATAATTTTTGTTGCACAAGCAGACGCATTCTACGGTTAACCTATGCGCCCGTGTAATCTAACACAGGCCAAATTTTTTTTTTTGGGTCCTTCATTTTGTCAACCATCAAGTCAGACTGGTCGATCATTAAGCAGACAGCGGAGCGGTATCCATTGATTCCTAGCTCTAGCGGGAAATGTGGGGGGGGGGGGGGTTTTGATGCTGACTAATGATGTCTACACCAAGGTTTTATTACAGAGTCCCTCCAGAAACTAAAACTGAGATGAGACGATCCTCATCCGAAGACCACATGGCCAAAGTGCGAACACTCTCAAAAAAACATTAAAAAAATGAGAAAAGTGAAGCACGGAATAGAAGTTAATCTAGAGGGGTGGGCTTAGGTGTTGTTTGCCAATTCCCTCTAT
>JARNME010000268.1:0-69880 GCA_030179655.1 Scaptomyza flava
TGTGTTTTGTGCACTTAAATTCAAAATAATGATTCACTTCCAAAGCGCGCTACTTTTGTGATTGAGTACAACCAATAACTATATACTTATTGGTACAGCTAACGCCCTGCTGCTGGCGGTTGTTAAAAAAAAGGCAGGCTGCAAAACCAAGAAGCATTTTAAAGAACCCATATTTGATGGGCAGAGCTGAGATTACCAAAGATTATGATAATCATAACTGAATCCACTCAAAAGACTCAAAGCAAATTCACCTTACTGATCTATACCCTATAATAGATCAGTGGCAGTACAATCCTGTTTATATGTTATTTAAATTGTATCTTATTAATTAATTAATATATTTTTATTCAATACTTCTTGCGCAGCATTGACTGCCAAAACAATAAGTATGGCTCTATTGTAGCCTAAATTAGGTCAACTTTGTTAAAATTTTTAAAAAAATGTATATGCCAGCTCTTGCCCGACAATTTCTTCCCACGCGCATTTAACGATTACGTTATTGAAATGCAACTTGCTCGTAATGCCCCACAAGACTGGCCGACGTTCCATAGCCTTTATTAAAGCAATTTTCTCCGAATCCCTATTAAAATTTTCGAATCTACTTTTGTTTGCCGACATCTTGTTTCACTTTTAAGGCCCGTAAACAATTGCTGAACATTGATTCCATCAGTAACAACAGCACAGCTTTTATTAAACATTTTCATTGTTCAACACTAAGCTACTGCTTGTAACTAACAGAGCTGCATACCAGAGTTTCGTAATACGGTACGGGTGATGTACGAGACTGTTTTTTTTATATGAAGTTTCTACGGTACGGGCGATGTACTAGCATCTGCGTAGAGGCCTTAACACGGGGATGTCATTGGAGTGGACGTATCGGCCGCCTCTGCAGCCACGTGGACTAGTCTATAAAACAGGCCACGTAGACTAGTCCATAAAACAGGCCATCAGGACTAGTCAAAAAACAGACCAAATGGACTAGTATTTGGTATCTGGGGTAAAAAGATGCCAACGAAGCCAATCATATAAACGTTAAATTAGCTGTTGTTATAAATATTACTTAAATGTAATTTAATTTTAAATTATGCAAGTGTTAGAGAAATAGAATACAAATAAACTTACCGATTATGAAATATGATGGTCTACGACGGGATTCGAACCTGGAACTCTCGTTCACTAAGCAGATGCCTTAGCCATTGCGCTGTTGCCAAACATATTTCATAAGCAGTAAGCTATATTGTAAATTGAAAAATGTATAAATTCGTTTTCACTCGTTCGTTTTTTTGCCGCTGCAACGAACATCAACGAGGCGCAAAATTGTGTTCGTTTTTCATGATTCGTAAATTTACGTTTTTGTTCCGCATCCACGTCTGCATCCACTTTGACGCATCCATGAACTGGGCCACGTGGAATAGGCAGTTTACACACAAACGCTCAATGATAGTTTTAAAAAGTGTTTTCCCCCGCTGCATCTACACAGACTATTTATATATGCAACTAGCCCATACAAAAACCGTAGGGTGTGCATTCATGTGCATGCATACACATGTGTTAGTGATCCAGCCGATACAAACAAACATAACCGTGTTGAAATTTTTTGCTTTGTTTTTAATTTTCTGAATAGCTGCTGGCGTAACTTTTAAAGGCTTAGAATTAACGAATGCGGATGATATTTAAGAAGTAATTCCTCCTATAGAGCTGCGAATGGAATTTCGGGAGCAATTGTTTGCATGGAGAAAGCGAGAGATACTAAGATAAATTTCATAATCTTCAATATATTAATTCTTTTAACTTTCAGTTCGATATCGATGATGAAACACTTTCAGCTCCATCTAAGGTTAGCAACTGGCTGAAAAATTCATCGCAGCAGCAATACACCGGCAAATGCATGCTCAATAAAAGTTTGGCTAGCTTGTTGAAAGAATCGAATACAGGAACAACTATTTAGAGCGTGAGTGAAAAAAAGAATGCGCTGACTACCTCTTTAAGATATGCCCTTATTAGTTGATTGTCCAGGAAAGTCTTGAACATGGCTTAAAAAAAAGAGTTCCTGATTTTCCATTCTTGGTAAATGAAATTTTCTTTCTTTTTCCAAGTTAAAATAATATGAAGGTAAGCACTTATAGAACAGCTCAAGAAAGCGTTCACCAAGTGGAAAACTTTATACAAAGTAAAACAAGTGGAAACGTTGCAGTCGGACGCAACCGACTGCGGCATACTCGATACCAGTATTAAAACATGTAAAAAGAGGCCTGATTGCAAAAGGGTACGGATGGGGCAGGGGTGTACACTGCCTTAAAGATTCTCCGATGCAGATGGGGATGCCACCAACTATCTTCCTTCCAAATTTGGTGACTCTTGCTGAAAGTTAGTAAGAGCTGTTGAAAGGGGGGCTGGGGGCGGTATGGGTGGGCGTGGCATCCAAAGTTTTACTGCAGATCTTTTTGAAATGTCAATTGCTATCTTCATACCAAATTTGGTGACTCTAGCTCGAAAATTGTTAAAAGTGGGGAAAGGGGGCTGGGGGCGGTATGGGTGGGCGTGGCATCCAAATTTTTGATGCAGATCTGTGTGGAATGTCAATTGCTATCTTCATACCAAATTTGGTGACTCTAGCTCGAAAATTGTAAAAAGTGGGAAAAGGAGGGCTGGGAGCGGTATGGGTGGGCGTGGCATCCAAATTTTTGCTGCAGATCTTTGTGAAATGTCAATTGCTATCTTCCTTCCAAATTTGGTGACTCTAAATGCGGGGGGCTGGGGGCGGAATGGGTGGGCGTGACTCCAAAACTTTGATGCAGTTTTTTGGGGCTCGTTACCAGCTATCCTCCTACCAAATTTGGTGGCTCTAGCTCCACAAATCTGGAAGATTCACGCATTCTCGTTTTTGACGAAGCGTTGGGGCAGCTGGGGGTGGCTAGGGCGGTATTGCTGAGCGTGGCGTCCAAACTTTTGATGCAGTTTTTGGGGGGTCATCACCGCCTATCTTGGCACCAAATTTGGTGGCTCTAGCTCAAAAACTGTGGGAGATATAGGCTTTTTTGACTTTAAAATGCGGTGGGGCTGGGGGCGGAATGCGTGGGCGTGGCTCCAAAATTGATGCAGTTTTTTGGTGGTTGCTAGTATCTATCTGCCAACAAAATTTGGTAGTTCTAGCTGTAAGGGTGTGTGAAATATGTGGACTTATCGTTTTTGAGTTATCGAATTTATCGATTTGCCAGCCCCCCAGTTATCGTAGAACCCCCATCTTGACACTTTAATTTACTATCCCATAGATAAGAGAATTGGAAAGTTTCAAGTCTCTAGCTTGAAGGGTGTGGAAAAAACTTGCGTTAATACAGACGGACAGACGGACAGACACCATGACGGACATTGCACAAACCCAATATACTCTTTACCTTCGGTATTGAGTATAAAAATCGACGAAGCAAACAAATAAAGCTGAGCTTCTCGTCACAGAGCTCATTGTGTATGGATAAAAATGAAGACACGATCGTTGAAATTGACGAATTCGTTACAGAAAGTTATAAGATTTCGTTAAATCGAGACTGCTTAGACTGGGTAGAGGTTTGCGAAAAGTGAAAAAAAAAACTTTTCAATTGCGCCAAAGAGACATAAAGGAACTACACATTGAAGATGTCAAAACTTGCACATCCTCGATATGTCTTAAAACAATTATTTTTTTGTACTCTTTTTAATATTTTTATCCTCTAATTGCAGATTGATATTGATTTCAAGATTTTGTACCCTGAAAAAAGTTTGTTGTTGTTTTCTAAATGGGAATGTTTTGCAAGAAAACTCTAAACATTGCAAAAGCTTGCGATGACAAAGGTAATTTTTTGTACAATTTCGTTTGAAATTTATAGTTAATTTAACTTTTTTTTTTAAATTTCGTTTTTACATCCACAGATTCGCAGGAATATTTGATAGCGCTTCTTTTGAATGCTGTTTTGCCATCGTCGGCAAGATTCAAAGATGACAGTGGAAAGCGATGCAGAAAAGCAAGTATTTTCGACTGTCAGGAAAGCTTTGTACTGCGATTGGAAACTTTAAATGACTACAAGATTCAAATTCAGAAAATCGTCAACAAATATTACTCTGCAGGGCTAACGTTACAACCCTTTATTATTGCACAAGGTATAGCTGATACTAAAATTGAAAGATTCTTTCTCTATTTGAATGATAATTTCATTGCTTTACAATCATTTATTGAGTGTCTTAATGCGTGTTTTAAAGTATATCAAGTTTTGTCTTTAGAATATCCAACAACCGTGGTTTTTTATTCAAAAATACTTTTTCAACATTTCAACACCTTTTGATATTAACAGTTCAAATGTTACAATATTAATTGAATATTTAAATAACAATTAAACATATATTGTTGAATAGCAAGTATTATCAATATGTATGTGTGCTTTACTTGCTCTCAATCGATTCAAAAACCTGAATTATTGATTGCACATTTTAAGTTAATTCATTGTTTGAAAACCAAAGGCCTTAAATTAGAGTGTAAGCAAAATGCAACCAGTTGTTTGCTACTTTTTATAGTTTTCGTAGGCACTTAGAAAATCTTCATAAAATTGATAATGTTGCATAACCAAGACAATTAACTGAACCGAAATTATATGATTCTTTTAAAAAATCACCGGATATACCTTGCTCAATTGAGTCAGCTGAATTAAAGAAAAAGCAGTTAGAAAATCTACCAAACATTATTGAAAACTGTAAAAAGGAAGCCATTGTATTTGCCTTAAGTGTTTATCAAGAGAATTATATGCCTAGAAATATTGTTTTCAGTTTACAAGATTCAATTACTAAATTAACCACATTTATAGCAACTGCTATTGAAAGCCAATTAATTGCAACTGAAATTCAAAACGAGATAACAACTATTTTAAATTTTTGTAAAAATCCCTTCGAAGAAATACGAACGGAGTATAGGTTTCTTAAAACTTTAAAAGAATTGAAACTTTACGATGATCTAAAAAAATAAAATATTGAAAAAAAAATTGGAAAAATAATTTCTCGCGGAAAGCCAACAATGGGTCCGAAAACCTTTAGTATTGTAATAATGCCATGAAAATTTATCTTTCAACGAATTTTTGGAATACCAAACATTCTCGATATTACTTTAAACAATATAAAAACGAGTGTATCTGAAAAACGACTCTCAGGTTTTTCGAATGGCGAAATATTTAGAAGTAAATTAAATCAATATGAATCTGATTTGTTAATTCCATTTATACTTTTTTTTATGACTTTGAAATTGATAACCCTCTTCGCAGCCATAGATATCAATTTGTGAATGCTATGTAAGTTTTCCTGCAATGCCTCGTTACCTTTTATCAAAGTTAGAATACATTTTTCCCGCTGCTATTATTTCTTCATCAGATTTAAAGACATGTGGTAATGAAAAGGCTTATCACAATTTGGTGAAAGAGCTAAAATTTCTTGAGAACGGAGTAGAAATAACATCAGGTAACGAGGTAAGAAAGCTAAAGTTCATATTGAGATAACTTGGCAGTAAATAGCGTTAATGGATTTGTAAAATCGTTCAATGCAAAACGGTACTGCCGGGCTTGTTCAAGATTAAAGTCACAAATGCAAACTGATATTTCCAAAGTACCACTTCTTTTAGAAATAAAGAACACTATCAATCTGATTTACAAAAAAATAATTCAAAAGAGACTGGAACTAAATCACATTGTATTTTTAACACGCTTATATTAGCTTCACTTGTATGTATGTTCGTATGTTTGTATGTATGTAACTCTCCTTTGGACTAAAAGCAAGTGGCTTATTACTGTCAGTATATCCCACTACCTCAAGTTCGTTCGTTGGCCGAGCTGTCTAAGGCGCGGGTCTTCGCTCCCGGACTCACCGATCGTGGGTTCTAATCCCGTCCACGGCCGAAAAAAAAAAATTGTTATTTTTTATTAAATCTGCACCATGTTCATGTTCACTAGAACTTACAAATTTTTTTTTTTCAATAATTAATAGAAATAAAAATTAAAAAATAAAAAAAACAAGTAAGAAGGCTCTAGTCGGGAGAGCCCGACTAGAAGATACCCTGAACCCAGTTGCAATAAATATATTTAATTTATATAAGACTTTGGTATACTGGCTTAGCTTCCATCGATTAAGTTCAATATCTCCGGTGTTTCTCAACCGATTTGGACGAAATTTTCAGAGAAGTTCTATCATTATCCATTACTTCAACCCTCGTTTTTAAATTTTCCAAATTCGATATTTTATTGTTATCGATATTATGTGTATATCGGAAACCAGAATAGATATCGATAATTTGAAGCAAACTTGTTCTGCTCATGGTATAGGAGAACTTAAATACAAAATCAGAAGTCTCTAGCTCTTGTAGTCTCTGAGATCCACGCGTTCATGCAGACGGACAGACGGACAGACGGACAGACGGTCAGACGGACAGACGGACAGACAGACGGACAGACGGACAGGGCTATATCGTCTCGGCTGTTGATGCTGATCAAGAATATATATACTTTATAGGGTCGGAGATGCTTCCTTCTGCCTGTTACATACTTTTGCACAAAACCATTATACCCTTATTTACCCATTTTATGGGTTAAGGGTATAAAAAGCGTGGGGCGCTTTGTCCATCTTTCTCGTACAACGAGCGCCCAACGCATTTTTTTTTTTAAATAATGCTAGTATTTATCATTTATTATTGTTTTAAGCTTATTTGAAAAATTATTTTTAACTTTTTAGTTTGATATGCTCTAAAAGCGTGTTTTTTAGTCTTTTAAACTATATTTATTAATGAATTGCCCAATTTTCATATCACTGAGAGCTTATGCTTGGATATAATGCATGATATATTAGGAGTATGCAAATATGAAATTTGCAATGTACTTTTAGCGTCAATCAAACAAAAAATAGCGATAACCCTTAATGATATTAATAATCGAAAAGATTTGTTTCATTTTGGAGAAACAGAAATTGGCAATCAATCAAATCCCATTGAGCTTAATCGATTAAAATGTTTTAATTTAAAGTGAAATGCATAGTTTTGTTCATTTTTTACCTCTTTTAATTGGAGATTTAATACCAAATAATGATCCTGACTGGCAGGTACATTTACTACTAGTCTTTTCAAGAATTGGTGAAAAAACACCATATTATTTATAATCAGTGTTATGGTCCATTGAAACCTAAGCACCACTTCATGGTGCATTATGTAGCATCCGTCAAAAGGTGTGGTCCACTTAGGTTTCTTTGGAGTGTGCGTTTTGAATCAAAACTTAGAGAACCCAAATTATATACTCATAATATTAACTCTCAAAAAAATCCATCTTATTCTATAGCCGTTAAAGCTGGTTTGAAATTTGAATATATTAACAAAAGAAAATTATTTTGGTATGATAACCAAAACAGATATTGAAATTGATTTTTGTAAAACCAAAATGTGTAATGAAATTGAGTCTAAGGGCACTTTATATAAATCAAACTTTTATTTGGGTACATAGAAAAATGATTTTGAGCTGTATAAAATCATAAGTTGTTTGTTTGTTTGTTTGTTACACCTTATGTCGCCAAGTATCTATTTTAAATTTTGACATGCATTTTCGCGCACATGTATTAGGTTGTTTAAAAAAAAAAAATCGTCATCATAGACATTAACGATTTTGACACTCTTCCGTAACACATTTATCCTTTAAATAATGGAAAATCATGCGTTAGATTTAAATATGTTTAATATTTCAATTTAAAATTTAATTACAGGTTTAGAATAAGACCTTAAATTTAATTGTATACATATAAATATATTTATATAGCTATGATTCAAAATAAAATCAAGTAAGAAGGCTCTAGTCGGGAGAGCCCGACTAGAAGATACCCTAAACCCAGTTGCAATAAATATATTTAATTTATATAAGACTTTGGTATACTGGCTTAGCTTCCATCGATTAAGTTCAATATCTCCGGTGTTTCTCAACCGATTTGGACGAAATTTTCAGAAAAGTTCTATCATTAAACATTACTTCAACCCTCATTTTTAGATTTTCCAAATTCGATATTTTATTGTTATCGATATTATGTGTATATCGGAAACCAGAATAGTTATCGATAATTTGAAGCAAACTTGTTCTGCTCATGGTATAGGAGAACTTAAATACAAAATCAGAAGTCTCTAGCTCTAGTAGTCTCTGAGATCCACGCGTTCATACAGACGGACAGACGGACATGGCTATATCGTATCGGCTGTTGATGCTGATCAAGAATATATACACGTTATAGGGTCGGAGATGCTTCCTTCTGCCTGTTACATACTTTTGCACAAAACCATTATACCCTTATTTACCCATTTTATGGGTTAAGGGTATAATAAAATAAAAAAAATTCAAGAAAAAACGTTCTTGTTTTAAGTATAATTCTAGCTTGATTTTATAGAAAAATCTGGATTAATTCTATGAAAATATTGTTTGATTCAAGTGCAACCAAGATTGTTTATAAATAAGAATCTGGATTGAATTCAGAAAATTCGAGATTGATTCAATACCAATCAGGATCGTTTCAAGCAAAAATAAGGATTGATTTGAGTGCAATCACGATTGCTTTAAGTAAAAAACTGGATTGATTCAAGCAATTTTGGGATTGTTTTAAGTAAAATTCTGCATTAATTAGAGAAAATTCTGGATTGATTTAAGCGAAAATCAGGATTGATTCAAGCAAAATTTAGATTTTTATACTCGATACCGAAGGTAAAGAGTATATTGGGTTTGTGCAATGTCCGTCATGGTGTCTGTCCGTCTGTCCGTCTGTATGAACGCAACTTTTTTCCACACCCTTCAAGCTAAAGACTTGAAAATTTCCAATTCTCTTTATCTATGGGATAGTAAATTAAAGTGTCAAGATTGGGGTTCTACGATAACTAGGGGGCTGGCAAATCGATAAATTCGATAACTTAAAAACGATAAGTCCGCATATTTCACACACCCTTACAGCTAGAACTACCAAATTTGGTAAGAAGATAGCTACAAGCAACCCCCAAAAAACTGCATCAAAATTTTTGGAGCCACGCCCCCCCATTCCGCCCCAGCCCCCCTGCATTTTAAAGTCAAAAAAGCCTATATCTCCCACAGTTTTTGAGCTAGAGCCACCAAATTTGGTGCCAAGATAGGCGATGATGACCCCCCAAAAACTGCATCAAAAGTTTGGATGCCACGCCCACCAATACCGCCCTAGCCGCCCCCAGCTGCCCCAACGCTTCGTCAAAAACGAGAATGCGTGTATCTTCCAGATTTGTGGAGCAAGAGCCACCAAATTTGGTAGGAAGATAGCTGGTAACGAACCCCAAAAAACTGCATCAAAGTTTTGGAGTCAATCCCACCCATTCCACCCCCAGCCCCCCCGCTTTTTAAAATCAGAAATGGCTATATCTCCCACAGTTTTTGAGCTATAGCCACCAAATTTGGTGCCAAGATAGGTGATGATGACCCCCCAAAAACTGCATTAAAAGTTTGCATGCCACGCCCACCAACACCACCCTAGCCGCCCCCAGATGCCCCAACGCTTCGTCAAAAACGGGAATGCGTGTATCTTCCAGAGTTGTGGAGCTAGAGCCACCAAATTTGGCAGGAAGATAGCTTGCAACGACCCCCAAAAAGTGCATCAAAGTTTTGGAGCCACGCGCACCCCTACCACCCCCTTTCCACACCTTTTTCAATCTTTGAGCTAGAGTCACCAAATTTTGTATGAAGGTAGCAATTGACATTCCACATAGATCTGCAGCAAAAATTTGGATGCCATGCCCACCCATACCGCCCCCAGCCCCTCTTTCCCCACTTTTTACAAACTTTGAGCTAGAGTCACCAAATTTGGAAGGAAGGTAGCAATTGACATCCCACATAGATTTGCAGCAAAACTGTGGATGCCATGCCCACCCATACTGCCCCCAGCCACTTTTTCCCCACTTTTTACAAACTTTGAGCTAGAGTCACTAAATTTGGTATGAAGATAGCAATTGACATTCCACAAAGATCTGCATCAAAAATTTGGATGCCACGCCCAGCCCCCCTTTCCCCACTTTGTACAAACTTCGAGCTGGAGTCACCAAATTTGGTATGAAGATAGCAATTGACATTTCACAAAGATCTGCAGTAAAACTTTGGATGCCACACCCACCCATACCGCCCCCAGCCCCTCTTTCCCCACCTTTTACAAACTTCGAGCTAGAGCCACCAAATTTGGTATGAAGATAGCAATTGACATTCCACAAAGATCTGCATGAAAACTTTGGATGCCACGCCCAGCCATACTGCCCCCAGCCCCCCTATCAACAGCTCTTACAAACTTTCAGCTAGAGTCATCAAATTTGGAATGAAGATAATTGGTGGCATCCCTATCTGCATCGGATAATCTTAAAGGCTGCGTACACCCCTGCCCCATCCGTACCCCTTTGCAATCAGGCCTCTTTATACTCGATACCGAAGGTAAAGAGTATATTGGTTTTGTGCAATGTCCGTCATGGTGTCTGTCCGTCTGTATGAACGCAAAATTTTTCCACACCCTTCAAGCTAGAGACTTGAAACTTTCCAATTCTCTTTATCTATGGGATAGAAAATTAAAGTGTCAAGATGGGGGTTCTACGATAACTGGGGGGCTGGCAAATCGATAAATTCGATAACTCAAAACCGATAAATCCACATATTTCGCACATCCTTACCGCTAGAACTACCAAATTTGGTAAGAAGATAGCTACTAGCAACCCCCAAAAATTGCATCAAAAATTTTGGAGCCACGCCCCCCATTCCGCCCCCAGCCCCACGGCATTTTAAAGTCAAAAACGCCTATATCTCCCACAGTTTTTGAGCTATAGCCACCAAATTTGGTGCCAAGATAGGTGATGAGGACCCCCCAAAAACTGCATCAAAAGTTTGGATGCCACGCCCACCAATACTGCCCTAGCCGCCCCCATCCACCCCAACGCTCCGTCAAAAACGGGAATGCGTGTATCTTCCAGAGTTGTGGAGCTAGAGCCTCCAAATTTGGTGGGAAGATAGCTGGTAACGACCCCCAAAAATCTGCATCAAAGTTTTGGAGCCACGCCCACCCATTTCGCCCCCCCTTCCCCACTTTTTAAAATTTTCGAGCTAGAGTCACCAAATTTGGTATGAAAATAGCAATTGACATTTCACAAAGATCTGCATCAAAAATTTGGATGCCACACCCACCCATACCACCCCCAGCCACCCTTTCCCCACTTTATACAAACTTCGAGCTAGAGTCACCAAATTTGGTATGAAGAGAGCAATTGACATCCCACATGGATCGGTAGCAAAAATTTGAATGCCACGCCCACCCATACCGCCCCAAGCCCCTAGCCCCCCTTTCCCCACCTTTTACATGCTTCGAGCTAGAGTCACCAAATTTGGTATGAAGGTAGCATTTGACATTCCACAAGGATCTGCAGCAAAAATTTGGATGCCACGCCCAACCATACCGCCCCCAGCCCCATAGCCCCCCAATCCCCACCTTATACAAACTTTGATCTAGGCCAATGTAAGCCAGATTTGGCTAAAATCGATCCTAACGTACTTCATTTATCCATTATCTTACTTTAATCAAGTAATTCTGGCTTAAATTAAAATTCCTAAAATCAAGAAAGTTTTTACTCAAAATAAGAATTTTCTGGATTAGTCATTTTTTGACCATTTTCTGGCTTATTTTAAGTCAGATCTGACTTATTTTTTTCTATGTCGCTTGTATTAGTTAGTTTAAAGCGTGCATAATATTTATCATAAAAATCCATAATTATTAATAAATATATTTTCAAAAGTGAAGTATACGTAATAAAGTTGTTTATTATAATAAATAATGTTTATTAAAATTGTCTTAATCATATGCATATATTAATATATGTGTGTTGTTATTGTTTATTTCGCTCATATGATTTGCTGGTGTAGCGATGTAACACACACAATGAAATATTTACATGTATGCTAAACACACACAGCGTGCAGTGCGTGGCCGTTTTCTTATTTCTCTTTTGCACTTGTTAAATTTGGCTATGCCGAGCTTGTTTTCTTGTGTTGCTTCTGCTTTAGAATTTCGGCAAATGACTTTGGCAAATGCACGTGTTAATACACTTTCGCAATTTGTAGGCATGGCTGCATGGTTGTATGGTAGTTGCGATGGCAAAATAGTTGGAATAGAGCTGAAAACATGAAAGAGTATGTATGACCAGCAATGCAAAACTGATAATTGCCTGCCAATTTTACTAGACGCTTGCTTATTTTGCTGTTAGCCTGATCAGCAAATGTTCGATGAGCACCAAAAC
Source organism: Scaptomyza flava (assembly GCA_030179655.1). Taxonomy (NCBI): domain Eukaryota; kingdom Metazoa; phylum Arthropoda; class Insecta; order Diptera; family Drosophilidae; genus Scaptomyza; species Scaptomyza flava. Next base: position 12,311 of record JARNME010000268.1, read on the forward strand.
TGCCTTGGAAGTATTGTTTTTCTGGTTTTTCTTAGGTTTTTGTAGGCAAATAATACAAATCAATTCAATGCCTGGCTACCACCAAAAATGCATATATATATGTAATGTTTATGTATTGTTTATTAAACTAAATATGATTAACAATGTCTAAAGTATAAAAGATCGATTTCATATCCACAACGATTAATATCATTCAGATTTCAACTTAAGCAACTTAGAGTGTTCGACTTAACTCGCGTCAACTTCTACTTTCGACTTGTATGTCCCTCTTGTACGCTTGACTTCTGCTATTTCTACTTAGCTCGTACGATCGTGTATATTCACGACAAGAGCTGATAATCGATACCTATCGACACAGCGATATACCGATAACCCTTTACACTCGGCCATCCTGAATCTCATCGTCTGCCCCAGACGACATTAACTCTTCATTTTGTTCAATATATTTCCATAGTTTCATATTATCCGCGCTTTTAGACGTTGTGTTTGGACCCTCTACATTTGCAGCTTTTCGAACGATATAACGTCCGCAACGGTTAACTTTGATAACTTCGTATGGTCCAAGAAATTACTCGCCAATTTTCTGCCCGCAACAAATTGCGTTCGCTTCACTGCTACCAAATCGCCTTCCTTGTACACATGATCACCTTTACGCTTTTTGTCATAGTTTCTTTTATAAGACTCTTGCGCTTTAGATATCTGCATTTTGGCCTCTTCGTGTAACTGCTGACGTTCTGCATTAAAATCTTCTAACCTTTCCTGTTCAAGCATCTGTAGCAGTTTATCGCTGACCTTGACTTGCATCTTTGTTCCCAATAACAAATCAAACGGAGACTTCATCGTAGAGCAATTAATGTGTGAATTGATTGCAACTTGCACTTGCGACACCCACCTGTACCATTTAGCCGGTTCTTCTGACGACAGTTTGGACAAAATGAACAATATTGACCTGTTTACTCGTTCAATCTGTCCGTTTCCCCTTGCAACTCCTGTTTTTGTCAGAACATGCTCGATAGCGTTCATTTTAGTGTACTCTTCAAAAGCGTTTGATGTAAACGCAGATCCACGATCGCTAATTATACGATATGGCATACCGAAAACGTCCGACCAATCCTGTAATTTTCTTAGTACTTCCTCACAACCGGTTGATTTTACTGGAAAAAGCCATACAAACTTGGAAAATGCATCCACCATTGCAAAATATATTTGTATTTTTTCGACGTTGCGTCCATTGGCTCCAGATGGTCGATGTGGTGTGTGTGCAACGGTTGGCCACCTTTGTCAATACAGCAAAGGTGTCCTTCCTGCTTACCAAGCTTTTTGTTTGTAATAATGCATTTTATACAGCTCTTGACTACTTGAGCAACTTTTCGTTCCAAATGCGGAATCCAAATTGCTGCTGAATGGCGTGCATGTTCTTTTGAACCGAAAAATGTCCCACATTGTGCGCTTCGCTTATAATCTAGTGTTCCATTTTTTTAGGAACCACCACCAACTCATTTCCATTAACGACTTTATAGACCAACTGTCCTTTAAGTTTAAATCCATCGTACGGCTGTGTTTTGAGAATTTCCACTATGGCGCTGACTAATGCATCGTCTCTCTGTGCTTTCTTCAGACGTGCAGATACTTTAGAGCCAATTGTAAGCACGACGGGATATCGACTGAGAAAGTCTACGTGTTTCATTCTTGTTGCTGGTCGATGCACCACTTCGAAAGTATAATCTTGCATGCACATTATCCAATTCGCAACCTTTCTTGGAACGTCCTTTTTTTTGACGGTTTGGGAGAACGCTGCGCAGTCTGTTACCAACGCAAAGCTTACTCCCAAAAGATAATGTCTGAACTTTTGCATAGCAAGATGGGCAGCTTTTACTTCCAGTATATTACTGTGACGCTTAGCATCTGATGAAGACGTTTTCTTGCTCCAGAAAAATACAGGGTGTAGTTCTTGATCAAATCGCTGAAGTAAAGTTGCACCAAATCCGTCAGCTGAAGCATCTGTGTGTAACTCCGTGGGTGCATACTTACTGTATATTCGCAAAACAGGCTCTGTGCATAGCGCATTTTTCTACTGGTTAACGGCGGTCGTCTCAGCAGTCCCAACCTTAAATTTCGCGTCTATTTTCAATAGCATTGTCAACGGGCGAGCTATCTGTGCGTATCCTTTAATAAATTTTTTGAAGAAACCCGTTAAGTCTAAGAAAGACTGTACTGCCTTTATGTTTATGGGCATTGCAAACTGCTTGACTGCGTTTGTCTTTTCCTGGCCAGGCCAGATCTTTCCACCTTCAATTGTATGTCCCAAAAATTATATTTTCCTTTCCAAAAAATGACATTTCTTCCACTTAATTTTCAACTTGGCCTCCGAAGCGACTTTCAACACCAACTTCAGCTTCGTCGCGCATTCATCCTCCGATAGTCCATAAATTATAATATCGTCCATATATAATTGCATCACGTCTTGTCTGATAAGATTGTCAAAAATACTGTTAACGAACCGTATAAATGCTGCAGGTGAATTGGTAAATCCAAACGGGGCTTTGTTGAACTCGTACAGGCCCTCCTTTGTCACAAAAGCAGTGTATTTGCGACTCTCCTCTTCAATGGGTACGTGGAAAAAACTATTCTCCAGATCCATAACGACAAAAATCTTGGCAGCCTGCAACTTTTCCAGTACATCGTCCATAAGCGGAACTGGAAAACAATCCTTAAGCACCATACTGTTTAACTGCCTGAAGTCAATGCAAATTCTGTTTGAACCGTCCTTTTTCTTCACGATCACCACTCTGCTTGCGAAGTTGGATGTAGACTTCCCTACAACGTGTGTATTTAGCCACTCGTCAACTTGTTTCCGGATGGCCTCGCATTCGACTGGCGAATGACGACTTGGCTGCTGTCGAAACGGAGTAATTTGCCCATCTGGTATGATCTTCAGTTCGACTGGAGATTGTATCGGCAATTCTGATGGCTTATATGCTTCAATCAACGACAAGACCATTCGCCTTAACTGCGGAGGGGTGTGTATATCAATCTCAGTTTCGACCACATTATATATACTTAACTCTTTGAGAGGTTCATCGTGCTCCCACGCCGCTGTCAACATGAATGTGTACCCTTTCTCATCCAGCACCATAGTAAACTTGGACACAAAATCGTATCCGAGCAAGGCGTCACACTCCATCTTAGCGTCTGGCACGACGACGAACTTTTGTACACCTGTGATACCATCGACTTGTAGCGCTCCCGAAAATTCACCTATAGGCAGCGTTTGTACTGCGCCAAGGCCGCGCAAAACTGAATGACTTATTTGCAATTCGACGTTTTTCATCTTCTTGTATACACTGTTCTTTATTATTGATACGTCGGAACCGGTATCAATCAAGCATTCGACTATGACGTTATTCAAAACAATATTTTTTCAACGCTTGTTCTCTCTTACAACGTTAACGTTCTTTGTTAATTGCTGGCAGTTTTTCGAAATGTGCCCATTACCGTTACACTTGAAACACTTAGTTTCCAATTCACAATCTTTTCGCAAATGTTCTGATGAGCCACAATTAAAACAACGACTTTGTTTTACACTTTGCACTTTTTTCTTGTTACCAAAGTCTAATTGTGTTGTTTTATTTTCGTTCTCCTTTACTTGTTCATACACTGCGTACTTTTCGTGCAATTCATAGAATGTTTTACACATGTACATGTTTTATTTGTATTCGGTTTTGATACGTAAGCCATCGACTATGTAGCGGATCACTGAAACAACGTCTATGTCGGCACTGAGAGCGGCTAGCTTTCGCATATTCAAAACATAACCATGAAAGGATTCATCAGGCGACTTGACGCGTTCTCTTAATTTTTGTGCACATCTGCGCTAGAATATGCACGCTTAAACTCTTCCACTATGGCGTCTTTTAAGTGCTGATATGTACTCACAAACACAGATTCTAGAAACAACTTAGCAGACTTTGACATTTTGCCTCGTGCTTGTACATATTTTTGTTTTTCACTTAAATTAAACCAATATTCGACTGGAACATTGTGACCGTCAAAGTCTGGTATACATTTCGCAAAACTGTCCGGCGTTATTTTACTTTCCGCGTGTTCGATCTCGTCCGTTTGTATTTTTAGCGACAACAGCTTAATAATTTCTTGTAAACTTTTACTGTTTTCTTCAATTGTTTCTTCCATTTTTAACATGTTCTTTTCTTGCCAAAATTCTATTTCACTTTTGCCTTTCGCGTTCTTTTCTTACTTGTCGATGCTGGTGTAATTTTTTCAACTGCTTCTTTTTCTTTGTTCTTTTCTTATTTACCAGCGTTTGTGTAAGTCTCATTTTTCATATATATGCATACGAACACAGCTTTACACATGTATGTATGTACATGTGCAATTTGCGGCTTTAAATTTGCTACTGCGTAGTTTCGACTTTTATTATTTAGGCTGTTAACTTCAATATTTAGCCCCCAAATGTAATGTTTATTAAACTAAATATGATTAACAATGTCTAAAGTATAAAAGATCGATTTCATATCCACAACGATTAATATTATTAAGATTTCAACTTAAGCAACTTAGAGTGTTCGACTTAACTCGCGTCAACTTCTACTTTCGACTTGTATGTCCCTCTTGTACGCTTGACTTCTGCTACTACTACTTAGCTCGTACGATCGTGTATATTCACGACAAGAGCTGATAATCGATACCTATCGACACAGCGATATACCGATAACCCTTTACACTCGGCCATCCTGAATCTCATCGTCTGCCCCAGACGACATTAACTCTTCATTTTGTTCAATATATTTCCATAGTTTCATATTATCCGCGCTTTTAGACGTTGTGTTTGGACCCTCTACATTTGCAGCTTTTCGAACGATATAACGTCCGCAACGGTTAACTTTGATAACTTCGTATGGTCCAAGAAAATTACTCGCCAATTTTCTGCCCGCAACAAATTGCGTTCGCTTCACTGCTACCAAATCGCCTTCCTTGTACACATGATCACCTTTACGCTTTTTGTCATAGTTTCTTTTATAAGACTCTTGCGCTTTAGATATCTGCATTTTGGCCTCTTCGTGTAACTGCTGACGTTCTGCATTAAAATCTTCTAACCTTTCCTGTTCAAGCATCTGTAGCAGTTTATCGCTGACCTTGACTTGCATCTTTGTTCCCAATAACAAATCAAACGGAGACTTCATCGTAGAGCAATTAATGTGTGAATTGATTGCAACTTGCACTTGCGACACCCACCTGTACCATTTAGCCGGTTCTTCTGACGACAGTTTGGACAAAATGAACAATATTGACCTGTTTACTCGTTCAATCTGTCCGTTTCCCCTTGCAACTCCTGTTTTTGTCAGAACATGCTCGATAGCGTTCATTTTAGTGTACTCTTCAAAAGCGTTTGATGTAAACGCAGATCCACGATCGCTAATTATACGATATGGCATACCGAAAACGTCCGACCAATCCTGTAATTTTCTTAGTACTTCCTCACAACCGGTTGATTTTACTGGAAAAAGCCATACAAACTTGGAAAATGCATCCACCATTGCAAAAATATATTTGTATTTTTTCGACGTTGCGTCCATTGGCTCCAGATGGTCGATGTGGTGTGTGTGCAACGGTTGGCCACCTTTGTCAATACAGCAAAGGTGTCCTTCCTGCTTACCAAGCTTTTTGTTTGTAATAATGCATTTTATACAGCTCTTGACTACTTGAGCAACTTTTCGTTCCAAATGCGGAATCCAAAATTGCTGCTGAATGGCGTGCATGTTCTTTTGAACCGAAAAATGTCCCACATTGTGCGCTTCGCTTATAATCTAGTGTTCCATTTTTTTAGGAACCACCACCAACTCATTTCCATTAACGACTTTATAGACCAACTGTCCTTTAAGTTTAAATCCATCGTACGGCTGTGTTTTGAGAATTTCCACTATGGCGCTGACTAATGCATCGTCTCTCTGTGCTTTCTTCAGACGTGCAGATACTTTAGAGCCAATTGTAAGCACGACGGGATATCGACTGAGAAAGTCTACGTGTTTCATTCTTGTTGCTGGTCGATGCACCACTTCGAAAGTATAATCTTGCATGCACATTATCCAATTCGCAACCTTTCTTGGAACGTCCTTTTTTTGACGGTTTGGGAGAACGCTGCGCAGTCTGTTACCAACGCAAAGCTTACTCCCAAAAGATAATGTCTGAACTTTTGCATAGCAAGATGGGCAGCTTTTACTTCCAGTATATTACTGTGACGCTTAGCATCTGATGAAGACGTTTTCTTGCTCCAGAAAAATACAGGGTGTAGTTCTTGATCAAATCGCTGAAGTAAAGTTGCACCAAATCCGTCAGCTGAAGCATCTGTGTGTAACTCCGTGGGTGCATACTTACTGTATATTCGCAAAACAGGCTCTGTGCATAGCGCATTTTTCTACTGGTTAACGGCGGTCGTCTCAGCAGTCCCAACCTTAAATTTCGCGTCTATTTTCAATAGCATTGTCAACGGGCGAGCTATCTGTGCGTATCCTTTAATAAATTTTTGAAGAAACCCGTTAAGTCTAAGAAAGACTGTACTGCCTTTATGTTTATGGGCATTGCAAACTGCTTGACTGCGTTTGTCTTTTCCTGGCCAGGCCAGATCTTTCCACCTTCAATTGTATGTCCCAAAAATTATATTTTCCTTTCCAAAAAATGACATTTCTTCCACTTAATTTTCAACTTGGCCTCCGAAGCGACTTTCAACACCAACTTCAGCTTCGTCGCGCATTCATCCTCCGATAGTCCATAAATTATAATATCGTCCATATATAATTGCATCACGTCTTGTCTGATAAGATTGTCAAAAATACTGTTAACGAACCGTATAAATGCTGCAGGTGAATTGGTAAATCCAAACGGGGCTTTGTTGAACTCGTACAGGCCCTCCTTTGTCACAAAAGCAGTGTATTTGCGACTCTCCTCTTCAATGGGTACGTGGAAAAAACTATTCTCCAGATCCATAACGACAAAAATCTTGGCAGCCTGCAACTTTTCCAGTACATCGTCCATAAGCGGAACTGGAAAACAATCCTTAAGCACCATACTGTTTAACTGCCTGAAGTCAATGCAAATTCTGTTTGAACCGTCCTTTTTCTTCACGATCACCACTCTGCTTGCGAAGTTGGATGTAGACTTCCCTACAACGTGTGTATTTAGCCACTCGTCAACTTGTTTCCGGATGGCCTCGCATTCGACTGGCGAATGACGACTTGGCTGCTGTCGAAACGGAGTAATTTGCCCATCTGGTATGATCTTCAGTTCGACTGGAGATTGTATCGGCAATTCTGATGGCTTATATGCTTCAATCAACGACAAGACCATTCGCCTTAACTGCGGAGGGGTGTGTATATCAATCTCAGTTTCGACCACATTATATATACTTAACTCTTTGAGAGGTTCATCGTGCTCCCACGCCGCTGTCAACATGAATGTGTACCCTTTCTCATCCAGCACCATAGTAAACTTGGACACAAAATCGTATCCGAGCAAGGCGTCACACTCCATCTTAGCGTCTGGCACGACGACGAACTTTTGTACACCTGTGATACCATCGACTTGTAGCGCTCCCGAAAATTCACCTATAGGCAGCGTTTGTACTGCGCCAAGGCCGCGCAAAACTGAATGACTTATTTGCAATTCGACGTTTTTCATCTTCTTGTATACACTGTTCTTTATTATTGATACGTCGGAACCGGTATCAATCAAGCATTCGACTATGACGTTATTCAAAACAATATTTTTTCAACGCTTGTTCTCTCTTACAACGTTAACGTTCTTTGTTAATTGCTGGCAGTTTTTCGAAATGTGCCCATTACCGTTACACTTGAAACACTTAGTTTCCAATTCACAATCTTTTCGCAAATGTTCTGATGAGCCACAATTAAAACAACGACTTTGTTTTACACTTTGCACTTTTTTCTTGTTACCAAAGTCTAATTGTGTTGTTTTATTTTCGTTCTCCTTTACTTGTTCATACACTGCGTACTTTTCGTGCAATTCATAGAATGTTTTACACATGTACATGTTTTATTTGTATTCGGTTTTGATACGTAAGCCATCGACTATGTAGCGGATCACTGAAACAACGTCTATGTCGGCACTGAGAGCGGCTAGCTTTCGCATATTCAAAACATAACCATGAAAGGATTCATCAGGCGACTTGACGCGTTCTCTTAATTTTTGTGCACATCTGCGCTAGAATATGCACGCTTAAACTCTTCCACTATGGCGTCTTTTAAGTGCTGATATGTACTCACAAACACAGATTCTAGAAACAACTTAGCAGACTTTGACATTTTGCCTCGTGCTTGTACATATTTTTGTTTTTCACTTAAATTAAACCAATATTCGACTGGAACATTGTGACCGTCAAAGTCTGGTATACATTTCGCAAAACTGTCCGGCGTTATTTTACTTTCCGCGTGTTCGATCTCGTCCGTTTGTATTTTTAGCGACAACAGCTTAATAATTTCTTGTAAACTTTTACTGTTTTCTTCAATTGTTTCTTCCATTTTTAACATGTTCTTTTCTTGCCAAAATTCTATTTCACTTTTGCCTTTCGCGTTCTTTTTCTTACTTGTCGATGCTGGTGTAATTTTTTCAACTGCTTCTTTTTCTTTGTTCTTTTTCTTATTTACCAGCGTTTGTGTAAGTCTCATTTTTCATATATATGCATACGAACACAGCTTTACACATGTATGTATGTACATGTGCAATTTGCGGCTTTAAATTTGCTACTGCGTAGTTTCGACTTTTATTATTTAGGCTGTTAACTTCAATATTTAGCCCCCAAATGTAATGTTTATTAAACTAAATATGATTAACAATGTCTAAAGTATAAAAGATCGATTTCATATCCACAACGATTAATATTATTAAGATTTCAACTTAAGCAACTTAGAGTGTTCAACTTAACTCGCGTCAACTTCTACTTTCGACTTGTATGTCCCTCTTGTACGCTTGACTTCTGCTACTACTACTTAGCTCGTACGATCGTGTATATTCACGACAACAGCTGATAATCGATACCTATCGACACAGCAATATACCGATAACCCTTTACATATATATATATATATATAACCATATATATATATATCTATATACATATGTATGTATGTTGTTATTAATTCCATCATTTGCTGTTGGTGCTAAGTCGACGCAATAGGATAACCAATAAAATAAGCGCTCATTAGGAATACAAGGAAAAACAAGTGGAAACGTTGCAGTCGGACGCAACCGACTGCGGTATACTCGATACCAGTATTAAAAATTTTGATGCCCATCCATGTGGGATGTCAATTGCTATCTTCATACCAAATTTGGTGACTCTAGCTCGAAGTTTGTATAAAGTGGGGAAAGGGGGGCTGTGGGCGGTATGGGTGGAATTGCATCCAAATTTTTGATGCAGATCTTTGTGGAATGTCAATTGCTATCTTCATAACAAATTTGGTGACTCTAGCTCAAAGTTTGTAAAAGTGGGGAAAGGGGGGCTGGGGCGGTATGGTTGGGCGTGGCATTCAAATTTTTGGTGCAGATCCCTGTGGAATGTCAAATGCTACCTTCATACCAAATTTGGTGACTCTAGCTTAAAGTTTGTATTAGGTGGGGATAGGGGGGCTATGGGGCTTGGGGCGGTATGGGTGGGCGTGGCATTCAAATTTTTGCTACCGATCCATGTGGGATGTCAATTGCTCTCTTCATACCAAATTTGGTGACTCTAGCTCGAAGTTTGTATAAAGTGTGGAAAGGGGGGCTGGGGGCGGTATGGGTGGGCGTGGCATTCAAATTTTTGCTACCGATCCATGTGGGATGTCAATTGCTCTCTTCATACCAAATTTGGTGACTCTAGCTCGAAGTTTGTATAAAGTGGGGAAAGGGGGGCTGGGGGTGGTATTGGTGGGCGTGGCATCCAAATTTTTGCTGCAGATCCATGTGGAATGTCAATTGCTACCTTCATACTAAATTTGGTGACTCTAGCTAAAAGTTTGTAAAAAGTGGGGAAAGGGGGGCAAATTGGGTGGGCGTGGCTCCAAAACTTTGATGCAGATTTTTGGGGGTCGTTACCAGCTATCTTCCCACCAAATTTGGCGGCTCTAGCTCCACAACTCTGGAAGATACACGCATTCCCGTTTTTGACGAAGCGTTGGGGTGGATGGGGGCGGCTAGGGCAGTATTGTTGGGCGTGGCATCCAAACTTTTGATGCAGTTTTTAGGGGGTTCTCATCACCTATCTTGGCACCAAATTTGGTGGCTCTAGCTCAAAAACTGTTGGAGATACACCCAACTCTTTTTTTACACGGTAGATACGTTCCTCAGAAATCCGTGTAAAAAAAAACCGTGTAAAAAAAGAGGCGTTTCCTATAGTAAAATGGGGGATACGTTCCATGTCAATTGAAAACCGTGTAAGATGAAATAAAGAACTATATTTACTTCGAAAAACCGTGTAAAAAAAATTTTCAAAACTTTAAAATTTCAGATATGCCCACGAATTGTATGGTCATTTTATTTTTATTGAGCATTACAACTTAAAATTCATAATTCATACAGGTGGAAAAATTCATACAAGCAAAACCAAACCAAAGAAATCTGTTAATTCAGAATTATAAACAGAAAAATTTGAATTGAAATAGAAAAAAAATTATCAACATAACATAATTAGTCGTCGCTACTTGATAACAAGCGCAATTGTTTGCGACGAACTGGACTAAAATCGGTATCATCACTGGAGATATCCATCAAATTATCCAATGGTGACTTTCGTCCGGTAATAGAGTTTTGAGCTAACGGACTACTTTCCGACAGGTCTTGCGCCGTCGACTTTTTTATTAAAAATTCTTTAATGGAAAGTTGAACTTTTGGTTTTTAAGTTCTTTATACAACTCTTCATACTCAGCAATACAATTATTAATGTATTTTTCGAGTTTCAGGGCACGTTCCATATTAGGATCATTTTTTAAGAAATTTGCAGCTAAAAGAAACACAAAAATGTTAAGTAGCACATACAATTTTTTATTTGCCAAGTGTGGTAAAAATAAACAAAACAAAATGATGAAAAATTTTTTTTTCAACCGTGTAACTTCAAAACCGTGTAAAAAAAAACCGTGTAAAAAATGAGTTGGGTGTGTAGGCGTTTTTGACTTTTAAATGCCGTGTGGCTGGGGGCGGAATGGGGGGGCGTGGCTCCAAAATTTTTGATGCAGTTTTTTGGGGGTTGCTAGTAGCTATCTTCTTACCAAATTTGGTAGTTCTAGCTGTAAGGATGTGCGAAATATGTGGATTTATCGGTTTTGAGTTATCGAATTTATCGATTTGCCAGCCCCCCAGTTATCGTAGAACCCCCATCTTGACACTTTAATTTACTATCCCATAGATAAAGAGAGTTGGAAAGTTTTCAAGTCTCTACCTTGAAGGGTGTGGAAAAAACTTGCAACCATACGGACGGACAGACGGACAGACACCATGACGGACATTGCACAAAACCAATATACTCTTTACCTTCGGTATCGAGCATAAAAACGAGGGCACAGCAATCGAACAAGCCACTGCGCGCTAGAAAATCGGTGGCTAGCGGCGCATACACAAAATGGTGCTGGCTGGTTGTGATATCAACAAACATGATGTAGCAAAGTCAGCAAGAGAAGTGGCTGGCGAATCACTCACGAAACACGAGAAACGCACGAAATGCGCTCTCAGAGCGAGTGGTAGCCACGCTAGCGAGTTCCAACTAGTGGTTGGACTAGCGGTCTTTGGCACAAATCTTGTCAAAGTTTTCACACGCATACAAGCACAATTTGCGTTTGCTGCAGCGAAAAAATGAAGTGTGATCAGTACAGTGCACGCTGCAAGTTAACGATTACTCATTGTGCTCATTATTTATTAATAAATAATGCCATCTTGAAAAATATTTAACATTTAGAAAAACAATGTTATTGCAAATCAAGCATTTTGCTCTGCAATCTTTATTTTCTATGAAAAAAAATTCATTCTCCCATTCGGGCATAAACATTTTGGAGCGCACTGTAAAAAATTAGTTTTCTTGCTAATGCACTGCGTGGTGCCTGCCTGTCAATAGTTCGCCTTCAACTAAAAGTACAATGTTAAGTCTAATGCATGCTTCGGCACGACCAAGGCATACTTAACTAGGTAGCCGCATTCGCACTCGCGTCTTGCCTTAAAAAGTGTACACAAAATGAGAACGAAAGAGAGCGAGAGCGAGAGAGCGTTGAATTTCTGGCTTGCGTCAACACAATAAAATGTGTGCGTGCATGCATATACATATTCATGTGGAGGAGGCATATCGAAAAGTCTCGAGCAAACTCACTAAGCAGAACGCAAAATAATCGTCCGCGGAGATGCTTCGCACACAACGCTCGGCTCGAGACTGAAATATAAGGCCAAAGAACGAGGGCGACGCGACGCATTAGGCTACCTATATAAGTATGCCTTGGGCACGACAACCGACGACGAACGATCAATCGTGTTCTAAAAATAGATTTCAATGCTTATAGCGTACGTGTGATTTCGTGCAGTCGGCAGCGAAAAACCCAACTCACGCTGCCAGCGCGCTGCCTCGTAAGAGTTAGAAATAATATGGACGTCGACGTCTGCCCATCACTGATTTAGATAGATTCTTGTTGACGTTCATGTAGCGGCCCAAATATCTGGCAACGCCATCTGAATTTGAGTAGCGATGAATCGTTCTGCTACTCGATAGGTCGACTACTGCAGGAGCCAGAGAGACTTCCTTCTCTAGCGTCAGATCAATCAGCTTTTTAGCTTATTAAGCATTTTTATAATAAGATTACTATTACTTACATCAAATAAACGTAATTGGTGACAACGTTCACCAAAGTGGTGACCTCGACATTCGAAACACGTGTTAAACTTCGACCTAGTGCAAGTTTATCTTGATTCCGTCAAATTTTCGCACACACACATACGTGCATTTCACAATCAAGAAACTACGCACTTTATGCGTACACGGCCATACGATCTGCGAAGCTTGAAAGGCAGACGACTCATTTTTGTTGGAGAAGAAGAATCGTCAACTACGCCCAACACCATGACGGATTCCAATGCAGACGTAGGTGCTCAAATCCGAGATCTTCAGCTGCAACTTGCGTCACTTCGGGCAAGTGAGCCCACAAACAGAGATGACACGCCACGCACACACGCACGAACCACCGTACGCTTGCCCAAGGCATACTTATATAGGTAGTCCAGCTCTTTTGCTCGCTATCTTTTTCTGTTGCCTTTCGATTCAGTCTTGTTGCGAACGTTGTGAGCGACGCACATACGCGCACGATTTTTTTTTTGCGTTTTATTTTCGTAAGGCAACGAGAGAGTGGAGTGAGACTACCTATATAAGTATGCCTTGCGCTTGCCCAAATTTGCGCAAGTAGAGCGCTCATTTCGCTTGCACCAGATTGTTGACGACACTGACAAGTTTGATCTAGTGACACTTCACTTGGAGGAGGATGTTGTGTCGACAGTGGAAGACTTGGTAATTCGACCACCGAACGAAAACAAATATTTAGCAATAAAAGATCGCTCGCTAAAAAAATTCGGAGAATCTTCAGATTCGAAACTACGCCGACTGCTACAGGGTGGAGGTGCTACAGGCACTAAGTCATCAGAGATCTTGGCCAACATGCGTCGACTAGCTCCGGACACCGGATGTGAGAAAATTATTCTCTCTCATTTTTTGGCCGAAATGCCAGCGTCTATTCGACCACTGCTTACAGTCTGGGAGGAAACTGACTTGGACAAGCTTGCTAAAATTGCAGACAAAATGCTCGAAGCAAGTGACGCAAACGTTACTTTTGCCATCGATGAAAATCCAACACCTTCTGTGAGCCCGACTGTCTGCGCCGCTTCAGCTGCTACACCGTTGATGGATATAGCTGACAGTCTACGTTCACTTTCGCAAAAATATGTCATGTTGCAAAAGGAAGTCAAACGCCTCCAGTCACGTGAGCGCTCACACAGTTCATCACAAAGTTCCACCTCGACTGGAAATTCTGGCCAACAGTAATCTGGACAACAGGACAAGCTCTGTTATTACCACGAAAATTTAGCGAGAGTGCGCAAAAGTGCCACCCACCTTGTGCCCGTTTTTCGCCGTTAAAGTAAAAAAGCTGTCGCACGTCACGCCAGCATGCGGCAGTGAACATACAATCAGCGAGACCAAAACTCAATCAGCTGGCCCACAGGAGCAGCGCCAACACGTCACCGATCGCAAATCCCACATCCGTTTCCTCGTTGACTCAGGATCTGTGATTTCTGTTATACCACGCACGCTGGTTAAGCAAAAAACCAGGGACTCATAATAACCATTATTTTTAAAAATTGAACCAAAAAGTTCTCAATAAATTAACCAAAAAATAAAAATCTTGCATTTAACCATTATAATTGAGAATAAATATTTTGGTCATATTTAACCATTATTTTGACCAAAAACTTATATTGATCATATTTAACCATTATTCTGACCAAAAAATTATATTAGTCATATTTAACCATTATTCTGAACAAAAATTATATTGGTCACCAAAAACCTTTATATTTTTTATAATTTTTTGTTTTTTTTTTTTGGTCAGACAATAAATATGTTTACTTGGTCATTCTAAATATTTTTTTTTTATTTCTTTGATGGTTGTTGTTGCTACAAATAATAAAAAAAAAAATTTGCATAGAAACAGAAACTTGTACGTATAAGATTTTTTTTATTTATTATTACAGTTTATTAAGTTTAACGAGCATTATATTCTGCAAAGTTTCTTCAGAAATGTTGCACCGTAGATCACTTAATTTATATAAAAATGGTAACGAATATTTTTTTGTTTGCCAATAACTCATTAAGTTCGCTTCGATATCAACAAAGCTTTCTTTATAGCCATCAATTTCGGCATACGCTCTTAAGAGCTCATCTGATCTACAATTCTCATCATCTGACGATGACTCAACCTCTAAACTTCTTAGTTCAGCTCTCAAGAGTAATGTACAGCTCATATTAGAGGACTCGTCAACAGCAATATTTTGAAACTGTGACGTCTCTGTGGGTTGAGTTACATTGAGCTCTTTTCTCTGTAAAGCTTAGTACGCAGGAACTAGAAATATTTCTAGTTGTGTCAAACTCCATATAAAAAAAAACGCTAGAAATAATTTCTGGGCATAATTTCTAGAGACGTTCCTAATGAGTGTATGCAGCAGCTAGAAAAGTATACTCCAAAAATGTTGAGAGTTGCCACATCGATTACATTGAAGTGGATCGTGTGGATGGCATTGAACAGCTGAATTTCTGCTAGAAAAAATGAGCAGCACATTATTTCTAGGCACAAGTGTGCCCGTATTACTCTTTTACCTTTTTGTTTTGCGATTTTTTTTGCGTTTTTGGGATTTTTCCGGTATTTTTAAAGGGCACACAGGGTCTTAGGATACACATTAGAAATAATGTGTAAATTTCTATCAGAAATAATTCTTGTTCCTGCGTACTAAGCTTAATTATAAAACGAAATTTTACATAATTAATACGTACTTATTTTTAAAGATTTTTTAATTCAATTGACGTTTTATGAACCAACCTGATTTAAAGACAGCATTTGGGAAACCAATTTTTTAAAATTAAGTTTGGCTCCTTCTTTCTTTACGGTGCTAAGAGTACGCCTCACCCGTGGATCCAGATAATAGTTGCATTAATTACGTCTGTATCGACTACTTGAGGTTCCCTTGCCAAAATATAACCAAGTGCGTCCAAAGACATTGTAGTATCTATGGCCTGAAATTTTATTTTTAAATATAGCCATGAACGGAAGAAATCGCCTAATAAAAGTTGCTCTTCCTGCAATTTCAGAGTGGTTTCTTGAACTGGTCACAAAACTGAAACCAACTCTTCAATTGGCTGCCACTCTTCTTCTCTTAATGGGCTATTCAAATGCACTGCACAAACATCCTGATGCTTTAAAAGTCTTTCCAACATGCTGAGTGTTGAGTTCCAACGCGTGGGAACATCAAGAACTGGTTTGCTTAATTTCATTGACACTAAAATACGTCTATAATAAAAAAAAGAGTCACCAAAACATTAAAGAATTAGTATTTTAATCATAATATGCAAAAATTAAAAAAGGATTACAAAATATACATATTTACTTCAAATTTTGAGTCCTAAGCATTTTCACAACTTGCCGAGCTTGAGTCACAATTGGGCTGAATATTTCTCCACGAAGAAAATCTTTAACTGCAAGCTGCAATGTATGTGCCGCACATTTCACATTAGATACGTGCAAGTGTTCTAAAGGAATTTCAGCAGCAAAATTTTCAATTTCTGCAACGTTGAAGCTGTCGTCCTCTTCTTCCGGAATTATTTCTTGTTGGGAATTAAAGCAGTGGTGGGCAGACGTCGACGTCGAAAATATTTCTAACTCACACGAGGCAGCGCGCTGCCTCGTGTGAGTTAGGTTTTTCGCTGCCGACTGCATGAAATCACACGTACGCTATAAGCATTGAAATCCATTTTTAGAACACGTTTGTTCGTTCGTCGTCGGTTGTCGTGCCGAAGCATGCATTAGACTTAACATTGTACTTTTAGTTGAAGGCGAACTATTGACAGGCAGGCACCACGCAGTGCATTAGCAAGAAAACTAATTTTTTACAGTGCGCTCCAAAATGTTTATGCCCGAATGGGAGAATGAATTTTTTTTCATAGAAAATAAAGATTGCAGAGCAAAATGCTTAATTTGCAATAACATTGTTTTTCTAAATGTTAAATATTTTTCAAGATGGCATTATTTATTAATAAAAAATAAGCACAATGAGTAACCGTTAACTTGCAGCGTGCACTGTACTGATCACACTTCGTTTTTTCGCTGCAGCGCACGCAAATTGTGCTTGTATGCGTGTGAAAACTGTGACAATATTTGTGTGTGCCCACCACTGAATTAAAGACATGTTGGGAATCAAAGACTTCTACTGCTTTCAGCACGTTCTTCCGTTATCCGTTGTTATTGAATACACTTGTTGATAACTCACATCAAACTCATTCAAAACACTATTTATTTCGTTTTTTAGGTTTTCAGCAGTTTGGCGACTATGCATTTCTTTCATACCCAACGTAAAAATTTATACTCGATACCGAAGGTAAAGAGTATATTGGTTTTGTGCAATGTCCGTCATGGTGTCTGTCCGTCTGTCCGTCTGTATGAACGCAACTTTTTTCCACACTCTTCAATCTGGAGACTTGAAACTTTCCAATTCTCTTTAACTATGGGATAGTAAATTAAAGTGTCAAGATGGGGGTTCTACGATAACTGGGGGGCTGGCAAATCGATAAATTCGATAACTCAAAACCGATAAATTACATATTTCGCACATCCTTACAGCTAGAACTACCAAATTTGGTAAGAAGATAGCTACTAGCAACCCCCAAAAAACTGCATCAAGAATTTTGGAGCCACGCCCACCCATTCCGCCCCCACCCCCCACCCCCCCGCATTTTTAAGTCAAAAAAGCTTATATCTCCCACAGTTTTTGAGCTATAGCCAGCAAATTTGGTGCCAAGATAGGTGATGATGACCCCCCCAAAAACTGCATCAAAAGTTTGGATGCCACGCCCACCAATACCACCCTAGCCGCCCCCATCCACCCCAACGCTTCATCAAAAACGGGAATGCGTGTATCTTCCAGAGTTATGGAGCTAGAGCAACAAAATTTGGTAGGAAGATAGCTGGCAACGACCCCCAAAAATCTGCATCACAGTTTTGGAGCCACGCCCACCCATTTCGCCCCCTTTTTCCCTCCTTTTACAAACTTTCAGCTAGAGTCACCAAATTTGGTATGAATGTAGCAATATTTGTGTGTGCCCACCACTGATCTAAATAGAGCCGCCAAAGACCGCTAGTCCAACCACTAGTTGGAACTCGCTAGCGTGGCTACCACTCGCTCTGAGAGCGCATTTCGTGCGTTTCTCGTGTTTCGTGAGTTATTCGCCAGCCACTTCTCTTGCTGACTTTGCTACATCATTAAATAAAAAGTCCGTTTGTGTTGTTTAGTTTTAATTTACTTTTTGTTTTATATTTCTTATTTGTGAATTTATATTTTCGCATTAGCACAACCAGCCTCGGTGACAATCGCAAAAGAATAGAGATGGAATTATCGATAGATTTAACTAAAGTAAAGAGCTAGGCAGTGTGACCGTTTTCATATTTAGTAATGTTAATTTTGGACATATATTCCAACACGCCCCCTCAAAAATAACATTACAAAAATTCATATTCATTCAAGAACTTATATAATAGTATTAATTTTTTTAGCGAGTACTGGTGTGCATTCTGGGGAGTTACAAAATATTATAATGATCCAGCATTCGCTGTGTAGATATGGGGAAAACCCAGAAAAACCCAATCAGATCATTCTTAATACTATAATATGTTAGCCATTAAATGTCTTATTTAGACAAAATAATTATCAATTCATTTTTGGTAACATTTAATTTAAATCACATCAATTTCAGACTTCATTATTGATTATTTAAATTACGTTAAACTATAAACATAAAGTTTCAATAAAGTTTTCTAATATTGATTCGTTTTCAAAACTTCATATAAAAAAAAAAAATACAAATTATATCAATCCGATCCTTAGGGCAATACATCTTCCGGCAGGCAACGGTTTTGTCAATGTCAGCGAGCTGATTTTCTGTGGATATATACTCAATGGAGACGTTATTATTTTCAATCTGTTCCCTGGAGAAATGATATTTTATATTAATATGCTTAGATCTTTTATGGCAAGAGGGATTACTAACAATACTTATGCAACCTTGATTGTCTTTGAAAATTTTTATAGGTCTTTCAAGTTTAATATTAATGCGCTCTAAAAAGGACTTTAACCATAAGGCTTCTCTTACAGCTTCGAACAAAGCAATGTATTCTGCCTCAGTTGATGAAGCTGCAACTGAATTTTGCCTTTTCGTATTCCAACAGATTAAGTTGGAGTCAAACATTTTAAACATGAACCCGGTTGTACTCTTTCTATCTTCCAATCGGAGTCAACATATCCCGTAAATATATTTTCGTAATTTGTATTTTTCTCATAGACTAAATTTAAATCAATGGTTCCTTTAAGGTATCTTAAAATCCTTTTTAAACATTGCCATAATTCGGCATTGTTTTTAGTTGTATAACGACTTAAAATGTTGACTGCAGTAGTTATATCTGGTCGTGTACATAACATGATTTACATTAGGCAACCAACTATGTTCCGACAAGGTGCATCATATTTTTCATCTGAATTTTACAATTCATAATTAAGTTTAGTTGGGAGCGGTGTACTGACTGCTTTACAATCCTCCATTTTAAATTTACCTAAAACCTTTTTTATATTGATTGACTCAAATATATTTTATCTTTACAAATATCTATTCTCGTTCCAATAAAATACTTTATTTGGTCCATATCAGTCATTCTGAATTTGTTCATTAAATACATTTTAAAACTATTCATCCTCTCTCTGTTGCTATCACCAAGTCATCTACGTATAGTAGTAGTACATATATGTTATTCTTGATATCGTTTTTATCAAGAATGTATATACAGCGGTCAACAGGTGAATTTACAAATCCCCATTCTTTAAGTATTTTCTCGAACACTTCAAACCAGCATCTTGCTGCTTGCTTAAGTCCGTAAATTGCTTTATTCAATTTACAAACATTGTCTTTACTGCATGATACTCCTTCAGGAATTTTCATGTATATTTCTTCCTTTAACATACCATTCAGGAAGGCAGTTTTCACATCCATGTGATGTACTTTGAAATCATATTGATTTGATATTGACATTATGAAACGAAAACTTGAGATTCGGGCAACCGGTGCAAATGTTTCTTCATAATCAATTTGATATTGTTGCGTAAACCCACGCGCAACTAATCTTGCCTTATATTTAACAGGGTTTCCCAATTCATCATTTTTCAAAGTAAATACCCATTTGCTGTCAACAATGTTTTTGTTTTCGGGCCTTTTAACAATACACCAGGTGTTATTTAATTCATGGGCATTTAATTATATTCTGATAGCTTCTTCCCATGAACGCTTATCACTCCTACTTTGTATTTCATCAAAGGAGCTGGGAATACCGTTGAGATTGGTGTAAGCATTTAACACAACAGGTTTCGTTACTTTTATTTAATATAGTTTCACTTTGCTGTTTTGGTCTGGATTCCGTACTCTCATTCCGGCTATTTTCACTATTCTTTTCCTTACTATCATTCAGGGCTTCTTCATGATCACCATTCTTACTCTCATTCAGAATATCTGTTTGGTCATCTTCCTTACTATCGTTCAGGAAGTTCAATTCATCAGATTTATCATTTTCCTTACTCTCATTCAGGACTTCTTCATGACCACCATTCTTACTCTCATTCAGAACATCTGTTTGGTAATCTTCCTTACTATCGTTCAGGAAGCTCAATTCATCAGATTTATCATTTTCCTTACTCACATTCAGGACTTCTAAATCCTTAACCACAGCTCTAGAATTTACCATATTTGATTCATCTATTATTACATCTCTTGCAACAATAAATTTTTCGTTATTTGAATCCCATAATTTAAATCCATTGGGTTCATAGCCAACCAGTATTGTTTTAAATGACTTTTCATCAAATTTCCTCTTTCTAACTTTATTATGAACATACACTGTTGATCCAAATATTCTTAGATGTTTTAAATTTTGCTTTCTGTCATGAAACATCTCATATGGTGTTTTTGTGCAATTACCAAGGAATTATGTTTGTTAGATATGTAGCTGTCAACACAGCTTCACCCCAGAAGGTTTTGTCTAATTTGGCACCATTTACCATAGCACGCGCTTTTTCGGTGAGTGTTCTTATCATTCTCTCTGCAACTCCATTTAACTGCGGTGTATATGGTAACTAATACCTCTCTGGACACATAATTCTTGCATATCAGTTGATAAGTATTCCCTTCCATTATCTTTATATAAATTAACCACCTTTAGGTTAAAATGCGCTTCGCTTTTTGCTACGAAACCTCTAAACATGTTAAATACATCAGACTTATGTTTCATTAAATAAGTTACACAGTAATGTGTAAATTGACCCACGAAAATTACATAATAATTTTTCTCATCAATTGAAGTAGGTGATATATATATACAGTACGACCTCGGTTAACGCAACCTATTAAAATTTGGCCAGTTGCGAAAACTGAGGTGGTTGCGAAAACTGAGGTGAAATTTTCTGGTGGCCACGCGACCTTTTTAAATAAAAGATGCCTTCGCTTACCTTTAAAATTAAATTTTATAGAATAAGACTTTGTTTAAAGCAAGAATTTCATATTGTTTTACATATTTTTTAAAAAATTGAGAAATTCGGGTCTGTACTTTTTTACAATTTCTTTAGAAATGGGAAAATTACGCTCTCTTTGTTTTAGAAACCACGCGTACAATGATTTCTCCATATTATCATTTTCGCAAGCATGTAAAAAAAAACAAAAAGAGAACGAAAAAAAAGTGGTAAAACCGAACTAAAACATACTTTTCCTTAGGAAGTTGCGTTAAATAAGGTAATTTTTTTTTTAAAGTTGCGTTAACAGAGTCAACAATGTTAAGAATTCGGGTGTTGCAATAATCGAGGAGTTGCGTGTAACGAGGGTTGCGTTAACCGAGGTCGTACTGTATATATATATATATATATACATACATGCATTTTTGGTGGTAGCCAGGCATTGAATTGATTTGTGATTTTTGCTAGCCGAAAGGCCAATATTTGATTAAATTTGTATTATTTGCCTACAAAAACCTAAGAAAAACCAGAAAAACAATACTTCCAAGGCAGTTTTGGTGCTCATCGAACATTTGCTGATCAGGCTAACAGCAAAATAAACAAGCGTCTAGTAAAATTGGCAGGCATTTATCAGTTTTGCATTGCTGGTCATACATACTCTTTCATGTTTTCAGCTCTATTCCACTATTATTATATTATGCACGCTTTAAACTAACTAATACAAGCGACATAGGAAAATGACGTACACCCAGAAAAAAAATAAGTCAGATCTGACTTAAAATAAGCCAGAAAATGGTCAAAAAATGACTAATCCAGAAAATTCTTATTTTGAGTAAAAACTTTCTTGATTTTAGGAATTTTAATTTAAGCCAGAATTACTTGATTAAAGTAAGATAATGGATAAGTGAAGTACGTTAGGATCGATTTTAGCCAAATCTGGCTTACATTGGCCTAGATCAAAGTTTGTATAAGGTGGGGATAGGGGGGCTATGGGGCTGGGGGCGGTATGGTTGGGCGTGGCATGGCCAAATTTTTGCTGCAGATCCTTGTGGAATGTCAAATGCTACCTTCATACCAAATTTGGTGACTCTATCTCGAAGCATGTAAAAGGTTGGGAAAGGGGGGCTATGGGGCTTGGGGAGGTATGGGTGGGCGTGGCATTCAAATTTTTGCTGCCGATCCATGTGGGATGTCAATTGCTCTCTTCATACCAAATTTGGTGACTCTAGCTTGAAGCATGTAAAAGGTGGTGAAAGGGGGGCTATGGAACTTGGGGCGGTATGGGTGGGCGTGGCATTCCAATTTTGCTGCCGATCCATGTGGGATGTCAATTGCTCTCTTCATACCAAATTTGGTGACTCTAGCTCGAGGTTTGTATTAAGTGGGGAAAGGGGGGCTGGGGGCGAAATGGGTGGGCGTGGCTCCAAAACTTTGATGCAGATTTTTGGGGGTCGTTACCAGCTATCTTCCCACCAAATTTGGAGGCTCTAGCTCCACAACTCTGGAAGATACACGCATTCCCGTCTTTGACGAAGCGTTGGGGTGGATGGGGGCGGCTAGGGCAGTATTGGTGGGCGTGGCATCCAAACTTTTGATGCAGTTTTTAGGGGGTCATTATCACTTATCTTGGCACCAAATTTGGTGGCTCTAGCTAAAAAACTGTGGGAGATATAGCCATTTCTGATTTCAAAATGTGTGGGGGCTGGGGGCGTAATGGGTGGGCGTGGCTCCAAAACTTTGATGCAGTTCTTTTGGTGTCGTTACCAGCTATTTTCCTACCAAATTTGGTGGCTCTAGCTCCACTACTCTGGAAGATACACGCATTCCCGTTTTTTCCGAAGCGTTGGGGCATCTGGGGGTGGCTAGGGCAGTATTGGTGGGATTGGCATCCAAACTTTTGATGCAGTTTTTGGGGGGTCCTCATCACCTATCTTGGCACCAAATTTGGTGGCTCTAGCTCAAAAAGTGTGGGAGATATAGGCGTTTTTGACTTTAAAATGCCGTGGGGCTGGGGGCGGAATGGGGGGCGTGGCTCCAAAATTTTTGATGCAATTTTTGGGGGTTGCTAGTAGCTATCTTCTTACCAAATTTGGTAGTTCTAGCTGTAAGGATGTGCGAAATATGTGGATTTATCGGTTTTGAGTTATCGAATTTATCGATTTGCCAGCCCCCCAGTTATCGTAGAACCCCCATCTTGACACTTTAATTTACTATCCCATAGATAAAGGGAATTGGAAAGTTTCAAGTCTCTACCTTGAAGGGTGTGGAAAAAACTTGCAACCATACGGAAGGACAGACGGACAGACACCATGACGAACATTGCACAAAACCAATATACTCTTTACCTTCGGTATCGAGTATGATTATACTTAAAACAAGAACGTTTTTTCTTGAAATTTTTTTATTTTATTTTTATTTTGAATCATAGCTATATAAATATATTTATATTTATACAATTAAAGTTAAGGTCTTATTCTAAACCTGTAAGGCCCAATATTTCAATGTCCGGTTAAATTTTCGTTTAGCTAACTGCCGCATTATTTTGCTGGTCGAGTTAAAACAGTTTGGTTGTCTCAAAGCCAAAATAACCTTTCATCGATAAGTAACTTGTGAAGTAGGCCGCGTCGGCCCCTTCACAAATAGTTATATCATATTATAGTTATAGTTTAAAGTCGCAAAGGAGCGCATTGTTGATTTAGTTTACAAAGAGTTATATTTATTAGTTATTTGATTTATTTTTATT
Organism: Scaptomyza flava; assembly: GCA_030179655.1. Lineage (NCBI taxonomy): Eukaryota > Metazoa > Arthropoda > Insecta > Diptera > Drosophilidae > Scaptomyza > Scaptomyza flava. The sequence continues at coordinate 36,396 of JARNME010000268.1, forward strand.
TACCATGTTATATTTATAGTTTAAAGTCGCAAAGGAGCGCATTGTTGATTTAGCTTACATTTTTGTATTATATTTATAATTTCTAAGTCGCAAGAAGCGCATGGGTTGTTCAAGCTGTAGGTATAGTTTTGTTAGACGCAAGGAGTGCGCAGTATTTATATTTAAGAAACGCAAGGAGTGTAAAGTAGTTAGATTTAGTGGATGTATATATTTTTGATTGACGCCTAACGCCTAAGAATTTAAATATAACCGCCCCAAATCGCAGAGTCGCAAGATGCAGCGCGCCAGCTGTGATCACTAAATCCACCACGGTCACGAGCAAGTGTGGGGAGCGACAAAATCTGCAACTTGGGCCGAAGCCGAAGCGTGGGCGGGAGAGTTGCGATTGATATAGGGAAGTGAGCAGACGCGTACGCGCTTAGAAGTAGTTAACGAGTTAGTGGCAAAGGTATAGAGTTTAGAAAAGATAAGTTAGGTTTAGGCTTTCTTGTGTACATAATCTTGGATAACAGCTGAATAAATTGGTCGCCGGTAAGTCCGCGACCCAGTGGAGTGTGATTGCTGTGTATTTTCTTGCGTTCTATTTATTTTCTTTGGTTTTCGTACACGCGCATACGCGAGTCAAGCTGAGTCGCCTTATACTCTGGCTGCTGAGTGTGCCTGCTGTTGCGTTGGTGTCGACGCAAGCGTTTCCCCTTCCAACTTGTAAAACCGCGCGCGTTATAGTCCCACCAAAATATATAAATATTCTTGTGTGGTGTACCTGGCCAGACTGAGTTTATACCCTGGCTAAATTACTCCTTTACAAGTGGCGCCCGAGCAGGGACTCTAAAGTGCAAAGGTGTGGTATAATCTGGTATTAAAGCCCCAGAAATATCACCAACAAGTGTGGAAGGAAAAGTGCGTAAAGTGAAGTGCGGGTATACCCGACGATACCCTGCTTTACAAGTGGCCAACGAGAACGGTTTTCGAGCGTGGTTTTGTGCAATCGTCGCGGCACAACGAAAGTGAGGGCGTAAGGCAAGTGCAGATAAGAATAACTGCTCGCGTTCGAGAAGCATTGCCTTAGCAACGTTTGCGGCGCAACGAAATTGACGGTGGAAGAAGACTCACCGATCGAACTAGCGGTTCGCGTTCGAGGATGTGCATAAGTGAACACCTGCGGCGCAACGAAAGTGTCGGCAAAGTGTGTGAGCGGTCAACGAACGGCGTGACAGTAGCTGGTACAGGCAGCTGCAAAGGTCGCGGTGTTGTCGCACAGTGGGCTTCGACCGCGAAATAAAAATTGACTCTTATTTCGAGTGCGGAGTTGTCCCATCGGTTCGGGTCGAGTATCGGACTTACGTGAAGTCGCCGTACAGTGGGCCTCGACCGTGTAAACGTACAGTGGAAAAAAAATTTAAGGGAATTCAAAAAAAAAAAAAAAAAATTAATTTCGCAATAAAATAAAATAACCGCAATAAACAGTAACCAGTTAACAAAAAAAATTTTATTACACTGCAAAAAAAATAATATATATAAAATTCGTTATACCGTGGACAAAAATTTTTTTTTTAATTTTCGTAATAAAAGGAATAACCGCGACAGACGGTGATAAGTTAAAAGGTTTTTTTTTACACCGGAAAAAAAAAAATTTGGAAAAAAAAAATTTTTTTGTTTAATTTCGTAACAAAACGGTAACCTTGATAAACAGCACCAGATTAAGAGTGCAAATTTTTGCGAAGCGGGACATATACGGCTCGAGACGGAATTTTTTTTTTTTTTTGCTTCCGTTCGTTTTTTTTTTTTTGATTAGATGGAGAAACCCAAGACTATCGAGCCCACCCGGAATTGGATTGGAAAAGTGTGCCACGGTAACTGACTACCGGAAGCTGGTATGTACTTTCATAAGGCAAGGTGGGCATACCACTGATAAATGGGCCCGGTTAGCGGAATGGGAGTTGCGGTTCGCAAAGATCCCTGTGTCACCTACCCGGATTGCCACTTCTGTTGGAGGAATACGACCCAGGCAGAAATCTGAATCAGATGCGGCAATCCCATCAATACAGACCGGTGGCACGGAGCATTTGCGTCCGCCCTCCAACAGTACGATTTATAATGAATTTTCCCCACACAATACAGCATGTATCCCCGATATACGAGTAGGGTCACCTCTGGCATCCGGGGAAGATACCCCGGTGAGACAGGTGAACCCCCATCTTAATTCTAGTGATACCTATAGTACCCCTATCCTGTTCAATGGGTGCACCGACCCATTAGTTTTCCTGGAGGCAATTGAGGACAGGGCGTTGTCATACGACATAGGCTTAGACCGGTTGCCGAGGGCAATGAGCGAGGCTCTAACGGGTAAGGCCGCGCGGTGGCTATCAATAAGTAGGCTAAGGGACGCGACTTGGGCGACATTTAAAGCCGAGTTCTTAGAGTTCTTTCTACCGCCCCAGTATTTCGACAGGTTAGAAGACAGTATCCGGGCACGACGGCAACATGATAACGAGCCGTTCAAGGACTACTTGCTCGAGCTGCGGGGTATGATGTACCACGCGGGGTACAGGGCAGAACAAGAATTGCATAGGGTATACGAGAATTTGGCACCCGAGTACCGTTTGTACATTCGTAGAGGGGTCTTCTCCTCTCTGGCGCAGCTAACTCAGATGGCAGCCGAGTACGAAAATGTGAGGCAACAAAGTCGCGAACGTGCAGCACGGAGTAGGACCGGGGGTAGTAGGTATTCGGATGAATTAGCCGGTAAGGTAACCCCCGCTTAACATTTTAATCCTTTCCGGACGCAACCACAGCCAGGGTCAAGCGGTAACGTGGGGAATACGCCACCGTTTGGGTATACGGGAGTAATTTCAAACGGGATGATCAGCCAAGAGCAGTCGAGGGCTCTAGGCGGGAAGAGGCTATGCTATAACTGTTCGCAAGAGGGCCATTTTGCCAAGGAATGCCCCAATCCACGGGTACAGTTTTGTCGGCAGTGTGGGGCCAAGGGGGTCAATATCAGCCAGTGTTGTCAACAGTCAAGGGCGGGAAACGATATGCGGCACCATCCGGGACGGGACCCGATGGGGGCCGACGTGAACCAGTCCCGAACCTAGCATACCCTTTAAGAGTGGAAGACGGACGGATAGTCGCTACTGTAAGAATCGGGGACCAAGTAGCGACTGCGACAGTAGATACAGGGGCGACTAGGAGTTTTATTAGTGAGGAGTTTTCCCGCAAGGTGACCAGCGGGGGCGAGATGCTGGACGCCTGCGCGAAAATTCGCCTAGCAGATGGGTCCACCTTAGAGGTAAAGAAGCTATTGAGGGTAAAAGTTGGTCTAGCGGGGACAGAGGTCACGGTGAGTATGCTCGTGATGCCCTCGATGCTAGACAACATTATACTAGGGATAGACTTTTTGTGCCGGGTGGGAACGACCATCGAATGTGGCAAGGCTAGGTTAATTTTGGAAGCTGTGGAAGTACCAGATATAGAGGAGGAGCAGGTCCTAATGGAACGTGAGCCAGTTGTGAGCAAACCGGAGGAGGACGGCGGATCAAGGCAGGAGAAGGATGCCCCTGGGGCACCTCAGCCCAGCATCGCTGTGGGAACGGTTCGAGAAGACAGCGTGGACGCGACAACGGCAGGAGTACAACGGTTCGGCGAGGTAGGAGGGTGCGTCATACCCGGCCCCGCAATAACACCGGTGGAAAGCGTCGAAACCAGGGAAAACGAGTGGCCAGAGGACTTGGAACCAGAGATAAAGGAAACATTGAAAGCGGAATTGGCCCTCTTTGACGAGCTGCAAGGGGTGTCACATGTAGCTGAGCACCGGATCATCACGAGGGACGACAAGCCGATTAAGCAGAGGTACTACCCCAAAAACCCTGCGATGCAACAGGTGATCAACGAACAGGTAGACGAACTGCTGCGAGCCGACGCGATAGAGCCCTCCCGCAGCCCGCACAGTGCCCCGATTGTGCTAGTTAAAAAGAAAACAGGCGAGTGGCGGATGTGTATCGACTATAGGCAACTCAATGCACATTCCTTGCCAGATGCATACCCCGTACCCATGATTAATCACATTTTGGAGCGATTGAGACACGCGCGATACATCTCCACGCTCGACCTCAAGGACGGTTACTGGCAAATTCCCATGGCTGCGGAAAGTCGGGAGTGTACAGCATTTACGGTACCCGGTAGAGGCTTATTCCAGTGGCGCGTAATGCCTTTCGGTTTGCACTCGGCGTGTGCGACATTCCAACGAGCTTTGGATACGGTTATCGGACCGGATATGGAGCCACATGCATTTGCCTATCTGGACGACATAATAGTAATCGGAGCGACAAAGGAGCAGCACGTGACAAATTTGAAGGAAGTCTTCAGGCGTTTGAGAGCGGCCAACTTGAAGCTGAATCGTAAGAAGTGTCTGTTTTTTCAGAAGGAACTGATATACCTGGGACACCTAGTGAGCGGCGACGGGATCAAAACCGACCCCGCCAAAGTAGAAGCGATCCAGAACTTGAAGGCCCCAACCAATTGTAAGGAGCTGCGACGTTGCCTGGGCATGGCCTCCTGGTATCGACGATTCATGCCGAATTTCGCTACAGTGGTGCAACCGATCACAGCTTTATTAAAAAAATCTAGGAAATGGTCATGGGGGGAGGAACAACAGGCAGCGCTAGAGACCCTCAACAATAGCTTGACGACCGCACCAGTCCTGGCCTGTCCGGATTTTGCAGAAAAATTTGGCCTGCAGACGGACGCCAGCGATTTTGGCCTCGGAGCGGTACTCACACAGACGATCGATCAACAGGAGCGCGTGATAGCTTACACGAGTCGGAAACTGAATAAGGCTGAAGAAAATTATTCAGCGACCGAAAAGGAGTGTCTGGCTATAGTATGGTCAATCCGGAAGATGAGATGCTACCTGGAAGGATATCGGTTCGAGGTAGTAACCGACCATATGGCTTTGAAATGGTTGAATTCGATCGAGAGCCCGTCGGGGAGGATAGCGCGCTGGGCACTGGAGCTGCAGCAGTACCAATTTGACGTACGGTACAGACGAGGGAAGCTCAACGTAGTAGCGGACGCCTTATCCCGGCAACCCGTGGGGAACTTTCAACAAGCGGTACAGGAAAAATCGTCCGGCAAGTGGATCGAGAGGATGAAAGAAAAGATGGCTAAAGACCCAGTGAAATACGCCGATTATATGGAAGAGAACGCTCAACTCTATAGACACCTCGGACACCGTGCGGATGACGACGACTTCATCCCCTGGAAGCTGTGCATCGACGAGGATCAGAGGAAACGAGTGTTGTTGCCACGACGCACCGACGCACAGTGGGCCATTTGAGTTTTTTCATATCAAAAATCATAACTTTTGAACCAAATGAGATAATCGAACAATTTGAAAAGCATGATAGATATGATAGATAAATAATCAACCTATAAAATGAGCGTTTGAAATGAATTCTACGATTTTTCTGTGCCTATTTATGGGTATGCAAAGTTGAAATATGTGGAAAAATCAACTTTACGGGAAGGAAAAAAAATATTTTTTAAATTTTTTGATTTTTATTGTTTCGTTTTAATGGTTTTTATAATCTAAAAATAATATTAAAATAATTTAAAATAATTTTTATTTTTTTTTATTAATTTTTTGTAAAATATTCATTACAATCCGTAAAAGATGGTATATCTAAAAGAGAAATCATCTCTGAACTATAAGTATTTTCTAATTCTTTTCGTGACTTAACATGCCTCAGTGATGAAATTAGTGGATCTGAAGATGCTGCTAACATGTTGAAGAGGTCCTCATTTTGTCTCACCCTTGAAGCTTTGAAAGTGTTTAGCAATCTGTATTTTTTATAAAACTTATTAAGGGACTCTTGTGCTTCTTCAGAGAGCTCTCCAATTGGCAAAGACTGATACTCAATTATATCCTTGCCATGCGCCAATATTTTATGGACTGTCGGGGTCAACTTTTTCTGCGGATATAATTCTGCTAAAAGTGATGCAGTTTTTGAAGCATATTCTCCATATTTGGCAGAATCAACTTTTTCCTTGCAGTTCAAAACATTTAAGATCGTTCCCAATCTCTTAACGATTTGTTTGTTTATCCCTGTGATTTGAGTTACAGCTTCATCATTCTCAAAAAATCTCCTTGAAGTGTTTCCATCGTTTGAGTTTCCGTATCCGTACTTGGGACAGTCTACTTTAAGTCCAACTTGTTTGAAAAACAGATATATAGTCTAATCTACTACCTGATAGATACCTTTGGATTAAGGGTTCAAGAAAAGAGTTAGCTTTCATGCCTAACAAACTTACCTATTGTTTGTATAAGTCCAGGTCAATAAGGTCAATTTATGCAATTTGGGTACTTGGCACGTGTCCGAATAAGATTTGTGCCTACCTGAATGGAATGTGTGACTAGTTGTACGCCAACGCAATTTCTGTATTCGGTGCGTACCTGGTAATTTATTTGTATATCCTGTAACTGCACCTGAATTTAGGGACCAGGATTTGACAAATGATCTCAGGTAAGCATTACAGAATGAAAAACAAAAGTCAAGTATCTTCACAATAACGAACGTAACAACAACAACAAAAATGGGTTTTCACGGTTATGTGTCATAAATTGCCCAAAAATGCATGCAACACATTTTTTTCCTATGACTTTTTTCACTTTTTTACATTAAAAAAAAAGGGGCAAAAACGGGCACATGAAACTTTTTGCATTTAATAGAGGAATAATCAAAGAAATTAATTTTAAAAAATAGCCGATATAATGTGATATAATATTTTTTTATTTTCCATCAAAGTTGAGAAATAGTGAAAAAGTGGATAGTTGGTAAATATTGAATTGCCTGGCCAAACGCAAAGCAAACAGTATAATTTTTGTTTTATTCTTTTCTTAATAAATAGATCTATCAATAGAACCAAAAATAATGACGATCCGTAACTTAGTTTTTGAGATATTGTATCTCACAGCCGACCAAATTACCTTAAAATTGTGATTTTTATGTAACACAAAAAATCAGACAACTTTGAAAAGCTATATCTTCTAAACAAAACGGTTACATTATAAATTGCAGATTTGAAATCGCTGGAAAATTTCCTATAAAGTAGGTTCATTCAATATTTTTTTGAGGCACATGCAATTTTTGATTTTTGACACTTGACTTGTTCTACGGGCGCCACTGTGCGACGGCCGGGCACCAAGGAGTACGAAAGACGATAATGCGTCTGGCACAACGCTACTACTGGCCTGGAATGTTCCGAGACGCAGCGAAGTACGTTAAGTACTGCGAATCGTGCCAGAGGTTTAAGACGGAACAAGTAAAGCCGGCTGGACAGATGTTGACGCGACAGGTGGCCGAGCCCATGGCTGTACTATGCGCCGACTTTGTAGGGCCCTTACCGCGCTCGAAACACGGGAACACGATGCTCCTGGTATTCCACGATGCGTTTTCAAAATGGGTGGAGCTGGTCCCCTTGAAGCGAGCGACAGCGGCCCAACTGCAGAAGGCGTTCCGTGAGCGTGTATTATGTCGTTTTGGCATACCCAGAAAGTTTGTATGCGACAACGGTGTACAGTTTACGAGCCGGAATTTTAAGTCGTTATTGAACTCGTTGGGCGTGGAATTGCAGCACACTGCCCCATATTGTCCACAAGAAAACCCGACAGAAAGGAACAATCGTACAGTAAAGACGATGATCGGAGAGAGCCCCGCTTACCAGCTTCCTTGTACGACGAGAAGACACCCGGATCCGGAAGCATGCCGCAAGCACCAGAAGACCGGGCAAGAAGATTAAAGGAAGTTTTCAGTATCGTCCAACAAAATTACAGAGAGCGTCGAAGGACCAAGGGAGGAATTAAACCTCAGGAGAAGAGAATGGCGACCAGGACTCAATACGTTGGTGCTATTAAGAGCGCACCAACTCTCTAAAGCCAGTGAAGGTTTCGCGGCGAAACTCGCTCCCAAGTTCGATGGCCCATTCCTCGTGAAAAAGTTCGTATCACCGAATATCGTGCGATTGGTAAAAGAAGGACAAAGAAAGAGCAAACTCGCCAGCATTGCGCAACTGAAGCCATTCTATGAAGAGGGAGAGGAGCACGGAGAAGATGACCAGCCCGACCGAGCGTCTGACAAAGATCAGACTTGTCACAGTTTTAATTAATCCCTTTATTCTGTTTTTATTAACACTAACCAAATTTGAATTCATAAATTAAGACTAACCGATTGTGTTTATAAACCCACAGAATACCCAAGATGAGCGGACAACTCCCGTACGTGATCAGCAGCGGTGACGAGGAGGATAGCGAAGGCACCACCGAGGGTCTCGAACGAGAGCAGCGCAACCCGGCTACTTCGACGTATAGGCACACGCTGCATATTGTCCACAAGAAAACCCGACAGAAAGGACCAATCGTACAGTAAAGACGATGATCGCGCAGTTTATAACAGGTCACCAAAGTTCGTATGACGAATTGTTACCGGAAATTTCGTTGGTGGTTAACTCCAGTGTGGTGGACTCTACAGGATTTTCACCGGCTTTTCTGATGCAGGGGAGAGAGCCCCGCTTACCAGCTTCCTTGTACGACGAGAAGACACCCGGATCCGGAAGCATGCCGCAAGCACCAGAAGACCGGGCAAGAAGATTAAAGGAAGTTTTCAGTATCGTCCAGACAAATTTACAGAGAGCGTCGAAGGACCAAGGGAGGAACTATAACCTCAGGAGAAGAGAATGGCGACCAGGACTCAATGCGTTGGTGCTATTAAGAGCGCACCAACTCTCTAAAGCCAGTGAAGGTTTCGCGGCGAAACTCGCTCCCAAGTTCGATGGCCCATTCCTCGTGAAAAAGTTCGTATCACCGAATATCGTGCGATTGGTAAAAGAAGGACAAAGAAAGAGCAAACTCGCCAGCATTGCGCAACTGAAGCCATTCTATGAAGAGGGAGAGGAGCACGGAGAAGATGACCAGCCCGACCGAGCGTCTGACAAAGATCAGACTTGTCACAGTTTTAATTAATCCCTTTATTCTGTTTTTATTAACACTAACCAAATTTGAATTCATAAATTAAGACTAACCGATTGTGTTTATAAACCCACAGAATACCCAAGATGAGCGGACAACTCCCGTACGTGATCAGCAGCGGTGACGAGGAGGATAGCGAAGGCACCACCGAGGGTCTCGAACGAGAGCAGCGCAACCCGGCTACTTCGACGTATAGGCTCACGCTGCACCACCCCCGAAAAGAGACAGCCTGCGTCGTGGAGGGCGGAATCATTTTTATGACGGTGGGGACTTCCACAGTGTTCGTGAAAATACCAGGCTTCCGAGCACCGAGCCCGGATGCCGAGGAAGCCGCGCCACAACCCGAACGCCCGGCAACCGATCGGACACCCACCGGTGGAGCTCAGCGTGACAGCACACCCGCTGAAGGAGCACCCGCAGCTGGGAGTGGTGGACGGGACACGGCAGGATCGAGCGAGGAGGAGCGAAGAGTGGAGGACGTAGTCGTTCCCCCCAAGGACGTCCTCGACTTGTGGGAGGAGGGCCTGGATTCCGTGGTGGCCGAATTAGAGTCTGCGAGGGTGACCGAGCCACCAACCCAGGAGCAGGTACTACCGCCAAAAACGTGGGTGATACGCCCCGCCAATTGGGCGGTATTCCCCGACGAGGATGAACTTACCGACGCCGCGGTCACGGCCATATCGGAGGCGTTGGCAAGTTGCACGGCGTGACAAGGAACGCATTCGGGCACGTAACTGTCACGCTACCCAAGAAAGGGGGGGTGTGAAGTAGGCCGCGTCAGCCCCTTCACAAATAGTTATATCATATTATATTTATAGTTTAAAGTCGCAAAGGAGCGCATTGTTGACTTAGTTTACAAAGAGTTATATTTATTAGTTATTTGATTTAATTTTATTTACCATGTTATATTTATAGTTTAAAGTCGCAAAGGAGCGCATTGTTGATTTAGCTTACATTTTTGTATTATATTTATAATTTCTAAGTCGCAAGAAGCGCATGGGTTGTTGAAGCTGTAGGTATAGTTTTGTTAGACGCAAGGAGTGCGCAGTATTTATATTTAAGAAACGCAAGGAGTGTAAAGTAGTTAGATTTAGTGGATGTATATATTTTTGATTGACGCCTAACGCCTAAGAATTTAAATATAGCCGCCCCAAATCGCAGAGTCGCAAGATGCAGCGCGCCAGCTGTGATCACTAAATCCACCACGGTCACGAGCAAGTGTGGGGAGCGACAAAATCTGCAACTTGGGCCGAAGCCGAAGCGTGGGCGGGAGAGTTGCGATTGATATACGGAAGTGAGCAGACGCGTACGCGCTTAGAAGTAGTTAACGAGTTAGTAGCAAAGGTATAGAGTTTAGAAAAGATAAGTTAGGTTTAGGCTTTCTTGTGTACATAATCTTGGATAACAGCTGAATAAATTGGTCGCCGGTAAGTCCGCGACCCAGTGGAGTGTGATTGCTGTGTATTTTCTTGCGTTCTATTTATTTTCTTTGGTTTTCGTACACGCGCATACGCGAGTCAAGCTGAGTCGCCTTATACTCTGGCTGCTGAGTGTGCCTGCTGTTGCGTTGGTGTCGACGCAAGCGTTTCCCCTTCCAACTTGTAAAACCGCGCGCGTTATAGTCCCACCAAAATATATAAATATTCTTGTGTGGTGTACCTGGCCAGACTGAGTTTATACCCTGGCTAAATAACTCCTTTACAAACTATCGCCTTAACAGCGTTGCCACATATATACACAGCGTTGCCATTTATAGCGAGCGGCTCAGCTGTTTTTTGTTATTGTTTTGGTCGGTGACTGGCAAATTTTGCATATTTAAAATATATAAAGTATAAAATAAAAATGATCACGCCTGATTGCAAACGGTTCCGTGGGAAAAACTTTTCGCTTTCTGAGGAGCATTTGTTGGTGGAACTACTGGAGTCGAATCAGCATATTTTAGAGTGCAAGAAGAGCGACGCCGTTACGTGGAAGCAGAAGGACGAAGCCTGGCAGAAACTTGCTGCTCAGTTCACTGCGCAAACTGGTGTTAGTCGTTCGTGGAAAGCCTTGAAGGACAAATATGCTGTGCGATGCCATTTTTCTTTAATAACAAAATAAATATACAATTCAAGGGACAGCTGTTTGCTTTATCGATGATTCTTATCGATATATCGTGACTTCAACGCGCTATAAATTTTAACCGACACCCAGCCTTCCGGTTAGTTTGTTTCACATATACTCCTAACCGAACATTGAACAACTCAAATTCGACTAAATTTAGAATAAGTTGACTAACCGGACATTGAAATATTGGGCATAATTCAATTTTAAATTGAAATATTAAACATATTTAAATCTAACGCAAAATTTTCCATTATTTAAAGGATAAATGTGTAACGGAAGAGTGTCAAAATCGTTAATGTCTACGATGACGATTTTTTTTTTAAACAACCTAATTCATGTGCGCGAAAATGCATGTCAAAATTTAAAATAGATACTTGGCGACATAAGGTGTAAACTTTGTTGTTATATTTCAAACAACTTATGATTTTATACAGCTCAAAATCATTTTTCTATGTACTCAAATAAAAGTTTGATTTATATAAAGTGCCCTTAGACTCAATTTCATTACACATTTTGGTTTTACAAAAATCAATTTCAATATCTGTTTTGGTTATCATACCAAAATAATTTTCTTTTGTTAATATATTCAAATTTCAAACAGGCTTTAACGGCTATAGAATAAGATGGATTTTTTTGAGAGTTAATATTATGAGTATATAATTTGGGTTCTGTAAGTTTTGATTCAAAACGCACACTCCAAAGAAACCTAAGTGGACCACACCTTTTGATGGATGTTACATAATGCACCATGAAGTGGTCCTTAGGTTTCAATGGACCATAACGCTGATTATAAATAATATGGTGTTTTTTCACCAATTCTTGAAAAGACACGTAGTAAATGTACCTGCCAGTCAGGATCATTATTTGGTATTAAATCTCCAATTAAAAGAGGTAAAAAATGAACAGAACTATGCATTTCACTTTAAATTAAAACATTTTAATCGATTAAGCTCAATGGGATTTGATTGATTGCCAATTTCTGTTTCTCCAAAATGAAACAAATCTTTTCGATTATTAATATCATTAAGGGCTATCGCTTTTTTTTTGATTCACACTAAAAGTACATTGCAAACTTCATATTTGCATACTCCTTCTAATATATCATGCATTATATCAAAGCATAAGCTCTCAGTGATATGAAAATTGGGCAATTCATTAAAAATACAATGTGATTTAATTCCAGTCTCTTTTGAATTATTTTTTTGTAAATCAGATTGATAGTGTTCTTTATTTCTAAACAAGTAAGAAGGCTCTAGTCGGGAGAGCCCGACTAGAAGATACCCTGAACCCAGTTGCAATAAATATATTTAATTTATATAAGACTTTGGTATACTGGCTTAGCTTCCATCGATTAAGTTCAATATCTCCGGTGTTTCTCAACCGATTTGGACGAAAGTTTCAGAAAAGTTCTATCATTATCCATTAATTCAACCCTCGTTTTTAAATTTTCCAAATTCGATATTTTATTGTTATCGATATTATGTGTATATCGGAAACCAGAATAGCTATCGATAATTTGAAGCAAACTTGTTCTGCTCATGGTATAGGAGAACTTAAATACAAAATCAGAAGTCTCTAGCTCTTGTAGTCTCTGAGATCCACGCGTTCATACAGACAGACAGACGGACAGACGGACATGGCTATATCGTCTCGGCTGTTGATGCTGATCAAGAATGTATATACTGTATAGGGTCGGAGATGCTTCCTTCTGCCTGTTACATACTTTTGCACAAAACCATTATAACCTTATTTACCCATATATGCGTTGAGGGTATAAAATGTGGTACTTCGGAAATATCAGTTTGCATTTGTGACTTTAATCTTGAACAAGCCCGGCAGTACCGTTTTGCATTGAACGATTTTACAAATCCATTAACGCTATTTACTGCCAAGTTATCTCCGATCACTAAGCCCAATATGAACTTTAGCTTTCTTACCTCGTTACCTGATGTTATTTCTACTCCGTTCTCAAGAAATTTTAGCTCTTTCACCAAATTGTGAAAAGCCTTTACCACATGTCTTTAAATCTGATGAAGAAATAAAAGCAGCGGGAAAAATGTATTCTAACTTTGATAATAGGTAACGAGGCATTGCAGGAAAACTTACATAGCATTCACAAATTTATATCTATGGCTGCGAAGAGGGTTATCAATTTCAAAGTCATAAAAAAAAGTATAAATGGAATTAACAAATCAGATTCATATTGATTTAATTTACCTTTAAATATTTCGCCATTCGAAAAACCTGAGAGTCGTTTTTCAGATACACTCGTTTTTATATTGTTTAAAGTAATATCGAGAATGTTTGGTATTCCAAAAATTCGTTGAAAGATAAATTTTAATGGCATTATTACAATACTAAAGGTTTTCGGACCCATTGTTGGCTTTCCGCGAGAAATTATTTTTCCAATTTTTTTTTTCAATATTTAATTTTTTTAGATCATTGTAAAGTTTCAATTTTTTTAAAGTTTTAAGAAACCTATACTCCGTTCGTATTTCTTCGAAGGGATTTTTACAAAAATTTAAAATAGTTGTTATCTCGTTTTGAATTTCAGTTGCAATTAATTGGCTTTCAATAGCAGTTGCTATAAATGTGGTTAATTTAGTAATTGAATCTTGTAAACTTAAAACAATATTTCTAGGCATATAATTCTCTTGATAAACACTTAGGGCAAATACAATGGCTTCCTTTTTACATTTCTTAATAATGTTTGGTAGATTTTCTAACGGCTTTTTCTTTAATTCAGCTGACTCAATTGAGCAAGGTATATCCGGTGATTTTTTAAAAGAATCATATAATTTCGGTTCAGTTAATTGTCTTGGTTATGCAACATTATCAATTTTATGAAGATTTTCTAAGTGCCTACGAAAACTATAAAAAGTAGCAAACAACTGGTTGCATTTTGCTTACACTCTAATTTAAGGCCTTTGGTTGTCAAACAATGAATGAACTTAAAATGTGCAATCAATAATTCAGGTTTTTGAATCGATTGAGAGCAGATAAAGCACACATACATATTGATAATACTTGCTTTTCAACAATATATGTTTAATTGTTATTTAAATATTCAATTAATATTGTAACATTTGAACTGTTAATATCAAAAGGTGCTGAAATGTTGAAAAAGTATTTTTGAATAAAAAACCACGGTTGTTGGATATTCTATAGACAAAACTTGATATACTTTAAAACACGCATCAAGACACTCAATAAATGATTGAAAAGCAATTAAATTATCATTCAAATAGAGAAAGAATCTTTCAATTTTAGTATCAGCTATACCTTGTGCAATTATAAAGGGTTGTAACGTTAGCCCTGCAGAGTAATATTTGTTGACGATTTTCTGAATTTGAATCTTGTAGTCATTTAAAGTTTCCAATCGCAGTACAAAGCTTTCCTGACAGTCGAAAATACTTGCTTTTCTGCATCGCTTTCCACTGTCATCTTTGAATCTTGCCGACGATGGCAAAACAGCATTCAAAAGAATCGCTATCAAATATTCCTGCGAATCTGTGGATGTAAAAACGAAATTTAAAAAAAAAGTTAAATTAACTATAAATTTCAAACGAAATTGTACAAAAGATTACCTATGTCATCGCAAGCTTTTGCAATGTTTAGAGTTTTCTTGCAAAACATTCCCATTTAGAAAAATACAACAACCTTTTTTCGGGGTACAAAATCTTGAAATCAATATCAATCTGCAATTAGAGGATAAAACAAGTGGAAACGTTGCAGTCGGACGCAACCGACTGCGGCATACTCGATACCAGCATTAAAACAGGTAAAAAGAGGCCTGATTGCAAAGGGGTACGGATGGGGCAGGGGTGTACGCTGCCTTAAAGATTCTCCGATGCAGATGGGGATGCCACCAACTATCTTCCTTCCAAATTTGGTGACTCTTGCTGAAAGTTAGTAAAAGCTGTTGAAAGGGGGGCTGGGGGCGGTATGGGTGGGCGTGGCATCCAAAGTTTTGATGCAGATCTGTGTGGAATGTCAATTGCTATATTCAAACCAAATTTGGTGACTCTAGCTCGAAAATTGTTAAAAGTGGGGAAAGGGGGGCTGGGGGCGGTATGGGTGGGCGTGGCATCCAAATTTTTGATGCAGATCTGTGTGGAATGTCAATTGCTATCTTCATACCAAATTTGGTGACTCTAGCTCGAAAATTGTAAAAAGTATGGAAAGGGGGGCTGGGGGCGGTATGGGCGGGCGTGGCATCCAAATTTTTGCTGCAGATCCATGTGGAATGTCAATTGCTACCTTCATACAAAATTTGGTGACTATAGCTCAAAGTTTGTAAAAGGTGTGGAAAGGGGGTGGAAGGGGTGCGCGTGGCTCCAAAACTTTGATGCAGTTTTTTGGGGTTCGTTACCAGCTATCTTCCTACCAAATTTGGTGGCTCTAGCTCCACAAATCTGGAAGATACACGCATTCTCGTTCTTGACGAAGCGTTGGGGCAGCTGGGGGCGGCTAGGGCGGTATTGGTGGGCGTGGCATCCAAACTTTTGATGCCGTTTTTTGGGGGGTCATCATCGTCTATCTTGGCACCAAATTTGGTGGCTCTAGCTCAAAAATTGTGGGAGATATAGGCTTTTTTGACTTTAAAATGCGGGGGGGCTGGGGGCGGAATGGGGGGGCGTGGCTCCAAAATTTTTGATGCAGATTTTTGGGGGTTGCTAGTAGCTATCTTCTTAACAAATTTGGTAGTTCTAGCTGTAAGGGTGTGTGAAATATGCGGATTAATCGTTTTTGAGTTATCGAATTTATCGATTTGCCAGCCCCCCAGTTATCGTAGAACCCCAATCTTGACACTTTAATTTACTATCCCATAGATAAGAGAATTGCAAAGTTTAAAGTCTCTAGCGTGAAGGGTGTGGAAAAAACTTGCGTTCATACAGACGGACAGACGGACAGACAGACAGACGGACAGACACCATGACGGACATTGCACAAACCCAATATACTCTTTACCTTCGGTAACGAGTATAAAAATCGACGAAGCAAACAAATAAAGCTGAGCTGCTCGTCACAGAGCTCATTGTGTATGGATGAAAATGAAGACACGATCGTTGAAATCGACGAATTCGTTACAGAAAGTTATAAGATTTCGCTAAATCGAGACTGCTTAAACTGGGTAGAGGTTTGCGAAAAATGAAAAAAAAACTTTTCAATTGCGCCAAAGAGACATAAAGGAACTACACATTGAAGATGTATTGGCTGCATGGCCAAAACTTGCACATCCTCGATATGTCTTAAAACAATTATTTTTTGTACTATTTTTAATATTATACTCGATACCGAAGGTAAAGAGTATATTGGGTTTGTGCAATGTCCGTCATGGTGTCCGTCCGTCTGTCCGTCTGTCCGTCCGTCCGTCTGTATGTTCGCAACTTTTTTCCACACCCTTCAAGCTAGAGACTTGAAACTTTCCAATTCTATTTATCTATGGGATAGTAAATTCAAGTGTCAAGATGGGGGTTCTACGATAACTGGGTGGCTGGCAAATCGATAAATTCGATAACTCAAAACCGATAAATCCACATATTTCGCACATCCTTACAGCTATAACTACCAAATTTGATAAGAAGATGGCTACTAGCAACCCCCAAAAATCTGCATCAAAAATTTTGGAGCCACGCCCACCCATTCCACCCCCAGCCCCCCCGCAATTCAAAGTCAAACAAGTGGAAACATTGCATTCGGACGCAACCGACTGCGGTATACTCGATACCAGTATTAAAAATTTTGATGCCCATCCATGTGGGATGTCAATTGCTATCTTCATACCAAATTTGGTGACTCTAGCTCGAAGTTTGTATAAAGTGGGGAAAGGGGGGCTGGGGGCGGTATGGGTGGGCGTGGAATCCAAAGTTTTGATGCAGATCTTTGTGGAATGTCAATTGCTATCTTCATAACAAATTTGGTGACTCTAGCTCAAAGTTTGTAAAAGTGGGGAAAGGGAGGCTGGGGGCGGTATGGTTGGGCGTGGCATTCAAATTTTTGGTGCAGATCTATGTGGGATGTCAATTGCTATCTTCATACCAAATTTGGTGACTCTAGCTCGAAGTTTGTATAAAGTGGGGAAAGGGGAGCTGGGGGCGGTATGGTTGGGCGTGGCATCCAAATTTTTGCTGCAGATCCTTGTGGAATGTCAAATGCTACCTTCATACAAAACTTGGTGACTCTAGCTCAAAGTTTGTATAAAGTGGGGAAAGGGGGGCTGGGGGCGGTATGGTTGGGCGTGGCATCCAAATTTTTGCTGCAGATCCTTGTGGAATGTCAAATGCTACCTTCATACCAAATTTGGTGACTCTAGCTCGAAGCATGTAAAAGGTGGTGAAAGGGGGGCTATGGGGCTTGGGGCGGTATGGCTGGGCGTGGCTTTCAAATTTTTGCTGCCGATCCATGTGGGATGTCAATTGCTCTCTTCATACCAAATTTGGTGACTCTAGCTCGAAGTTTGTATAAAGTCTGGAAAGGGGGGCTGGGGGTGGTATGGGTGGGCGTGGCATAAAAATTTTTGCTTCAGATCCACGTGGAATTTCAATTGCTACCTTCATACTAAATTTGGTGACTCTAGCTAAAAGTTTGTAAAAAGTGGGGAAAGGGGGGCGAAAAAGGTGGGCGTAGCTCCAAAACTTTGATGCAGATTTTTGGGGGTCGTTACCAGCTATCTTCCCACCAAATTTGGAGGCTCTAGCTCCACAACTCTGGAAGATACACGCATTCCCGTTTTTGACGAAGCGTTGGGGTGGATGGGGGCGGCTAGGCCAGTATTGTTGTGCGTGGCATCCAAACTTTTGATGCAGTTTTTAGGGGGTCATTATCACTTATCTTGGCACCAAATTTGGTGGCTCTAGCTCAAAAACTGTGGAAGATATAGCCATTTCTGATTTCAAAATGTGGGGGGCTGGGGGCGTAATGGGTGGGCTTGGCTCCAAAACTTTGATGCAGTTCTTTTGGGGTCGTTACCAGCTATCTTCCTACCAAATTTGGTGGCTCTAGCTCCACTACTCTGGAAGATACACGCATTCCCGTTTTTTACGAAGCGTTGGGGCATCTGGGGGTGGCTAGGGCAGTATTGGTGGGCGTGGCATCCAAACTTTTGATGCAGTTTTTGGGGGGTTTTCATCACCTATCTTGGCACCAAATTTGGTGGCTCTAGCTCAAAAACTGTGGGAGATATAGGCGTTTTTGACTTTAAAATGCCGTGAGGCTGGGGGCGGAATGGGGGGGCGTGGCTCCAAAATTTTTGATGCAGTTTTTTGGGGGTTGCTAGTAGCTATCTTCTTACCAAATTTGGTAGTTCTAGCTGTAAGGATGTGCGAAATATGTAATTTATCGGTTTTGAGTTATCGAATTTATCGATTTGCCAGCCCCCCAGTTATCGTAAAACCCCCATCTTGACACTTTAATTTACTATCCCATAGATAAAGAGAATTGGAAAGTTTCAAGTCTCTAGCTTGAAGGGTGTGGAAAAAACTTGCAACCATACGGACGGACAGACGGACAGACGGAGAGACACCATGACGGACATTGCACAAACCCAATATACTCTTTACCTTCGGTATCGAGTATAAAAAGCTTATATCTCCCACAGTTTTTGAGCTATAGCTACCAAATTTGGTGCCAAGATAGGTGATGATGACCCCCCAAAAACTGCATCAAAAGTTTGGATGCCACGCCCACCAATACTGCCTTAGCCGCCCCCATCCGCCTAAACGCTTCGTCAAAAACGGGAATGCGTGTATCTTCCAGAGTTGTGGAGCTAGAGCCACCAAATTTGGTAGGAAGGTAGCTGGCAACGACCCGCATCAAAGTTTTGGAGCCACGCCAAACCATTCCGCCCCCTTTCCACACCTTTTACAATTTGTTAGCTAGAGTCACCAAATTTAGTATGAAGGTAGCAATTGACATTCGACATGGATCTGCAGCAAAAATTTGGATGCCACGCCCACCCATACCACCCCCAGCCACCCTTTCCCCACTTTATACAATCTTCGAGCTAGAGTCACCAAATTTGGAATGAAGATAGCAAGTGACATTCCACATAGATCTGCAGCAAAAATTTGGATGCCACGCCCACCCATACCGCCCCCAGCCCCCCTTTCCCAACTTTTTACAAACTTTGAGCTAGAGTCACCAAATTTGGAAGGAAGGTAGCAATTCACATTCCACAAGGATCTGCAGCAAAAATTTGGATGCCACGCCCACCCATACCGCTCCCAGCCCCCCTTTCCCCACTTTTTACAATTTTCGAGCTAGAGTCACCAAATTTGGTATGAAGATAGCAATTGACATTCCACTCAGATCTGCATCAAAACTTTGGATTCCACGCCCACCCATACCGCCCCCAGCCCCCCTTTCAC
The DNA here is from genome assembly GCA_030179655.1 of Scaptomyza flava. Lineage (NCBI taxonomy): Eukaryota > Metazoa > Arthropoda > Insecta > Diptera > Drosophilidae > Scaptomyza > Scaptomyza flava. The sequence goes on from JARNME010000268.1 coordinate 55,896, forward strand.
AACTTTTAACAATTTTCGAGCTAGTCACCAATTTTGGTATGAAGATAGCAATTGACATTTCGCAAAGATTTGCAGTAAAAATGTATATGCCATACCCACCCATACCGCCCCCAGCCCCCCTTTCCACAGCTCTTACAAACTTCGAGCTTGAGTCACCAAATTTGGTATGAAGATAGCAATTGACATTTCGCAAAGATCTGCAGTAAAAATTTAGATGCCACACCCACCCATACCGCCCCCAGCCCCCCTTTCAACAGCTCTTACTAACTTTAAGCAAGAGTCACCAAATTTGGAAGGAAGATAGTTGGTGGCATCCCCATCTGCATCGGAGAATCTTTAAGGCAGCGTACACCCCTGCCCCATCCGTACCCCTTTGCAATCAGGCCTCTTTTTACCTGTTTTAATGCTGGTATCGAGTATGCCGCAGTCGGTTGCGTCCGACTGCAACGTTTCCATTTGTTTTATCCTCTAATTATACTTGATACCGAAGGTAAAGAGTATATTGGTTTTGTGCAATGTCCGTCATGGTGTCTGTCCGTCTGTCCGTCCGTATGGTTGCAAGTTTTTTCCACACCCTTCAAGCTAGAGACTTGAAAACTTTCCAACTCTCTTTATCTATGGGATAGTAAATTAAAGTGTCAAGATGGGGGTTCTACGATAACTGGGGGGCTGGCAAATCGATAAATTCGATAACTCAAAACCGATAAATCCACAATTTTCGCACATCCTTACAGCTAGAACTACCAAATTTGGTAAGAAGATAGCTACTAGCAACCCCCAAAAAACTGCATCAAAAATTTTGGAGCCACGCCCCCCCATTCCGCCCCCAGCCCCACGGCATTTTAAAGTCAAAAACGCCTATATCTCCCACAGTTTTTGAGCTAGAGCCACCAAATTTGGTGCCAAGATAGGTGTTGATGACCCCCCAAAAACTGCAAAAAAGCTTTGGATGCCACGCCCACCAATACTGCCCTAGCCACCCCCAGATGCCCCAACGCTTCGTAAAAAACGGGAATGCGTGTATCTTCCAGAGTAGTGGAGCTTAAGCCACCTAATTTGGTAGGAAGATAGCTGGTAACGACCCCAAAAGAACTGCATCCAAAGTTTTGGAGCCACGCCCACCTATTACGCCCCCAGCCCACCCTCATTTTGAAATCAGAAATGGCTATATCTCCCACAGTTTTTTAGCTAGAGCCACCAAATTTGGTGCCAAGATAAGTGATAATGACCCCCTAAAAACTGCTTCAAAAGTTTGGATGCCACGCCCACCAATACTGCCCTAGCCGCCCCCATCCACCCCAACGCTTCGTCAAAAACGGGAATGCGTGTATCTTCCAGAGTTGTGGAGCTAGAGCCTTCAAATTTGGTGGGAAGATAGCTGGTAACGACCCCCAAAAATCTGCATCAAAGTTTTGGAGCCACGCCCACCAATTTCGCCCCCCTTTCCCCACTTTGTACAAACTTTTAGCTAGAGTCACCAAATTTAGTATGAAGGTAGCAATTGACATTCCACATGGATCTGCAGCAAAAATTTGGATGCCACGCCCACCCATACCACCCCCAGCCCCCCTTTCCCCACTTTATACAAACTTCGAGCTAGAGTCACCAAATTTGGTATGAAGAGAGCAATTGACATCCCACATGGATCGGCAGCAAAAATTTGAACGCCATGCCCACCCATACCGCCCCAAGCCCCATAGCCCCCCTTTCACCACCTTTTAGATGCTTCGAGCTAGAGTCACCAAATTTGGTATGAAGGCAGCATTTGACATTCCACAAGGATCTGCAGCAAAAATTTGGATGCCACGCCCAACCATACCGCCCCCAGCCCCATAGCCCCCCTATCCCACCTTATACAAACTTTGAGCTAGAGTCACCAAATTTGGTATGAAGGTAGCATTTGACATTCCACAAGGATCTGCAGCAAAAATTTGGATGCCACGCCCAACCATACCGCCCCCAGCCCCATAGCCCCCCTATCCCCACCTTATACAAACTTTGAGCTAGAGTCACCAAATTTGGTATGAATGTAGCATTTGACATTCCACAAGGATCTGCAGCAAAAATTTGGATGCCACGCCCACCCATACCGCCCCCAGCCCCCCTTTCCCAACTTTTTACAAACTTTGAGCTAGAGTCACCAAATTTGGAAGGAAGGTAGCAATTGACATTCCACAAGGATCTGCAGCGAAAATTTGGATGCCACGCCCACCCATACCGCTCCCAGCCCCCCTTTCCCCACTTTTTACAATTTTCGAGCTAGAGTCACCAAATTTGGTATGAAGATAGCAATTGACATTCCACTCAGATCTGCATCAAAACTTTGGATTCCACGCCCACCCATACCGCCCCCAGCCTCACAACTTTTAACAATTTTCGAGCTAGTCACCAATTTTGGTATGAAGATAGCAATTGACATTTCGCAAAGATTTGCAGTAAAAATGTATATGCCATACCCACCCATACCGCCCCCAGCCCCCCTTTCCACAGCTCTTACAAACTTCGAGCTTGAGTCACCAAATTTGGTATGAAGATAGCAATTGACATTTCGCAAAGATCTGCAGTAAAAATTTAGATGCCACACCCACCCATACCGCCCCCAGCCCCATAGCCCCCCTATCCCCACCTTATACAAACTTTGAGCTAGAGTCACCAAATTTGGTATGAAGGTAGCATTTGACATTCCACAAGGATCTGCAGCAAAAATTTGGATGCCACGCCCAACCATACCGCCCCCAGCCCCCCTTTCCCCACTTTATACAAACTTTGAGCTAGAGTCACCAAGTTTGGTATGAAGGTAGCATTTGACATTCCACAAGGATCTGCAGCAAAAATTTGGATGCCACGCCCAACCATACCGCCCCCAGCTCCCCTTTCCCCACTTTATACAAACTTCGAGCTAGGGTCACCAAATTTGGTATGAAGATAGCAATTGACATCCCACATAGATCTGCACCAAAAATTTGAATGCCACGCCCAACCATACCGCCCCCAGCCCCCCTTTCCCCACTTTTACAAACTTTGAGCTAGAGTCACAAAATTTGGTATGAAGAGAGCAATTGACATCCCACATGGATCGGCAGCAAAAATTTGAACGCCATGCCCACCCATACCGCCCCAAGCCCCATAGCCCCCCTTTCACCACCTTTTAGATGCTTCGAGCTAGAGTCACCAAATTTGGTATGAAGGTAGCATTTGACATTCCACAAGGATCTGCAGCAAAAATTTGGATGCCACGCCCAACCATACCGCCCCCAGCACCATAGCCCCCCTATCCCCACCTTATACAAACTTTGAGCTAGAGTCACCAAATTTGGTATGAAGGTAGCATTTGACATTCCACAAGGATCTGCAGCAAAAATTTGGATGCCACGCCCAACCATACCGCCCCCAGCCCCCCTTTCCACACTTTATACAAACTTTGAGCTAGAGTCACCAAGTTTGGTATGAAGGTAGCATTTGACATTCCACAAGGATCTGCAGCAAAAATTTGGATGCCACGCCCAACCATACCGCCCCCAGCTCCCCTTTCCCCACTTTATACAAACTTCGAGCTAGAGTCACCAAATTTGGTATGAAGATAGCAATTGACATCCCACATAGATCTGCACCAAAAATTTGAATGCCACGCCCAACCATACCGCCCCCAGCCCCCCTTTCCCCACTTTTACAAACTTTGAGCTAGAGTCACCAAATTTGGTATGAAGAGAGCAATTGACATCCCACATGGATCGGCAGCAAAAATTTGAACGCCACGCCCACCCATACCGCCCCAAGCGCCATAGCCCCCCTTTCACCACCTTTTACATGCTTCGAGCTAGAGTCACCAAATTTGGTATGAAGGTAGCATTTGACATTCCAAAAGGATCTGCAGCAAAAATTTGGATGCCACGCCCAACCATACCGCCCCCAGCCCCATAGCCCCCCTATCCCCACTTTATACAAACTTCGAGCTAGAGTCACCAAATTTGGTATGAAGAGAGCAATTGACATCCCACATGGATCGGCAGCAAAAATTTGAACGCCACGCCCACCCATACCGCCCCAAGCCCCATAGCCCCCCTTAACCACCTTTTACATGCTTCGAGCTAGAGTCACCAAATTTGGTATGAAGGTAGCATTTGACATTCCACAAGGATCTGCAGCAAAAATTTGGATGCCACGCCCAACCATACCGCCCCCAGCCCCATTGCCCCCCTATCCCCACTTTATACAAACTTCGAGCTAGAGTCACCAAATTTGGTATGAAGAGAGCAATTGACATCCCACATGGATCGGCAGCAAAAATTTGAACGCCACGCCCACCCATACCGCCCCAAGCCCCATAGCCCCCCTTTCACCACCTTTTACATGCTTCGAGCTAGAGTCACCAAATTTGGTATGAAGGTAGCATTTGACATTCCACAAGGATCTGCAGCAAAAATTTGGATGCCACGCCCAACCATACCGCCCCCAGCCCCATAGCCCCCCTATCATCACCTTATACAAACTTTGAGCTAGAGTCACCAAATTTGGTATGAAGGTAGCATTTGACATTCCACAAGGATCTGCAGCAAAAATTTGGATGCCACGCCCAACCATACCGCCCCCAGCCCCCCTTTCCCCACTTTTTACAAACTTTTAGCTAGAGTCACCAAATTTAGTATGAAGGTAGCAATTGAAATTCCACATGGATCTGCAGTAAAAATTTGGACGCCACGCCCAACCATACCGCCCCCAGTTCCATAGCCCCCCTTTCCCCACCTTATACAAACTTTGAGCTAGAGTCACCAAATTTGGTATGAAGGTAGCATTTGACATTTCACAAGGATCTGCAGCAAAAATTTGGATGCCACGCCCAACCATACCGCCCCCAGTTCCATAGCCCCCCTTTCCCCACTATATACAAACTTTGAGCTAGAGTCACCAAGTTTGGTATGAAGGTAGCATTTGACATTCCAAAAGGATCTGCAGCAAAAATTTGGATGCCACGCCCAACCATACCGCCCCCAGCCCCCCTTTCCCCACCTTATACAAACTTTGAGCTAGAGTCACCAAATTTGGTATGAAGGTAGCATTTGACATTCCACAAGGATCTGCAGCAAAAATTTGAATGCCACGCCCAACCATACCGCCCGCAGCCCCCCTTTCCCCACTTTACACAAACTTCGAGCTAGAGTCACCAAATTTGGTATGAAGATAGCAATTGACATCCCACATAGATCTGCACCAAAAATTTGAATGCCACGCCCAACCATACCGCCCCCAGCCTCCCTTTCCCCACTTTTACAAACTTTGAGCTAGAGTCACCAAATTTGTTATGAAGATAGCAATTGACATTCCACAAAGATCTGCATCAAATCTTTGGATTCCACGCCCACCCATACCGCCCCCAGCCCCCCTTTCCCCACTTTATACAAACTTCGAGCTAGAGTCACCAAATTTGGTATGAAGATAGCAATTGACATCCCACATGGATGGGCATCAAAATTTTAATACTGGTATCGAGTATACCGCAGTCGGTTGCGTCCGACTGCAACGTTTCCACTTGTTTGACTTTGAATTGCGGGGGGGCTGGGGGTGGAATGGGTGGGCGTGGCTCCAAAATTTTTGATGCAGTTTTTTGGGGGTTGCTAGTAGCCATCTTCTTATCAAATTTGGTAGTTATAGCTGTAAGGATGTGCGAAATATGTGGATTTATCGGTTTTGAGTTATCGAATTTATCGATTTGCCAGCCACCCAGTTATCGTAGAACCCCCATCTTGACACTTGAATTTACTATCCCATAGATAAATAGAATTGGAAAGTTTCAAGTCTCTAGCTTGAAGGGTGTGGAAAAAAGTTGCGAACATACAGACGGACGGACGGACAGACGGACGGACACCATGACGGACATTGCACAAACCCAATATACTCTTTACCTTCGGTATCGAGTATAAATATTAAAAATAGTACAAAAAAATAATTGTTTTAAGACATATCGAGGATGTGCAAGTTTTGGCCATGCAGCCAATACATCTTCAATGTGTAGTTCCTTTATGTCTCTTTGGCGCAATTGAAAAGTTTTTTTTTCATTTTTCGCAAACCTCTACCCAGTTTAAGCAGTCTCGATTTAGCGAAATCTTATAACTTTCTGTAACGAATTCGTCGATTTCAACGATCGTGTCTTCATTTTCATCCATACACAATGAGCTCTGTGACGAGCAGCTCAGCTTTATTTGTTTGCTTCGTCGATTTTTATACTCGATACCGAAGGTAAAGAGTATATTGGGTTTGTGCAATGTCCGTCATGGTGTCTGTCCGTCTGTCTGTCTGTCCGTCTGTCTGTCTGTCCGTCTGTCCGTCTGTATGAACGCAAGTTTTTTCCACACCCTTCACGCTAGAGACTTTAAACTTTGCAATTCTCTTTATCTATGGGATAGTAAATTAAAGTGTCAAGATTGGGGTTCTACGATAACTGGGTGGCTGGCAAATCGATAAATTCGATAACTCAAAACCGATAAATCCACATATTTCGCACATCCTTACAGCTAGAACTACCAAATTTGGTAAGAAGATAGCTACTAGCAACCCCCAACAAACTGCATCAAAAATTTTGGAGCCACGCTTCCATTCCGCCCCCAGCCACCCCGCATTTTAAAGTCAAAAAAGCCTATATCTCCCACAGTTTTTGAGCTAGAGCCACCAAATTTGGTGCCAAGATAGGCGATGAAAACCCCCCAAAAACTGCATCAAAAGTTTGGATGCCACGCCCACCAATACTGCCCTAGCCACTCCCAGATGCCCCAACGCTTCGTAAAAAACGGGAATGCGTGTATCTTCCAGAGTAGTGGAGCTAGAGCCACCAAATTTGGTAGGAAGATAGCTGGTAACGACCCCAAAAGAACTGCATCAAAGTTTTGGAGCCAAGCCCACCCATTACGCCCCCAGCCCCCCACATTTTGAAATCAGAAATGGCTATATCTTCCACAGTTTTTGAGCTAGAGCCACCAAATTTGGTGCCAAGATAAGTGATAATGACCCCCTAAAAACTGCATCAAAAGTTTGGATGCCACGCCCAACAATACTACCCTAGCCGCCCCCATCCACCCCAACGCTTCGTCAAAAACGGGAATGCGTGTATCTTCCAGAGTTGTGGAGCTAGAGCCTCCAAATTTGGTGGGAAGATAGCTGGTAACGACCCCCAAAAATCTGCATCAAAGTTTTGGAGCCACGCCCACCCATTTCGCCCCCCTTTCCCCACTTTTTACAAACTTTTAGCTAGAGTCACCAAATTTAGTATGAAGGTAGCAATTGAAATTCCACATGGATCTGCAGTAAAAATTTGGACGCCACGCCCAACCATACCGCCCCCAGTTCCATAGCCCCCCTTTCCCCACTTTATACAAACTTTGAGCTAGAGTCACCAAATTTGGTATGAAGGTAGCATTTGACATTCCACAAGGATCTGCAGCAAAAATTTGGATGCCACGCCCAACCATACCGCCCCCAGCCCCCATTTCCCCACTTTATACAAACTTTGAGCTAGAGTCACCAAGTTTGGTATGAAGGTAGCATTTGACATTCCACAAGGATCTGCAGCAAAAATTTGGATGCCACGCCCAACCATACCGCCCCCAGCCCCCCTTTCCCCACTTTTACAAACTTTGAGCTAGAGTCACCAAATTTGTTATGAAGGTAGCATTTGACATTCCACAAGGATCTGCAGCAAAAATTTGAATGCCACGCCCAACCATACCGCCCCCAGCCCCCCTTTCCACAGCTCTTACAAACTTCGAGCTTGAGTCACCAAATTTGGTATGAAGATAGCAATTGACATTTCGCAAAGATCTGCAGTAAAAATTTAGATGCCACACCCACCCATACCGCCCCCAGCCCCCCTTTCAACAGCTCTTACTAACTTTAAGCAAGAGTCACCAAATTTGGAAGGAAGATAGTTGGTGGCATCCCCATCTGCATCAGAGAATCTTTAAGGCAGCGTACACCCCTGACCCATCCGTACCCCTTTGCAATCAGGCCTCTTTTTACCTGTTTTAATGCTGGTATCGAGTATGCCGCAGTCGGTTGCGTCCGACTTCAACGTTTCCATTTGTTTTATCCTCTAATTATACTTGATACCGAAGGTAAAGAGTATATTGGTTTTGTGCAATGTCCGTCATGGTGTCTGTCCGTCTGTCCGTCCGTATGGTTGCAAGTTTTTTCCACACCCTTCAAGCTAGAGACTTGAAAACTTTCCAACTCTCTTTATCTATGGGATAGTAAATTAAAGTGTCAAGATGGGGGTTCTACGATAACTGGGGGGCTGGCAAATCGATAAATTCGATAACTCAAAACCGATAAATCCACAATTTTCGCACATCCTTACAGCTAGAACTACCAAATTTGGTAAGAAGATAGCTACTAGCAACCCCCAAAAAACTGCATCAAAAATTTTGGAGCCACGCCCCCCCATTCCGCCCCCAGGCCCACGGCATTTTAAAGTCAAAAACGCCTATATCTCCCACAGTTTTTGAGCTAGAGCCACCAAATTTGGTGCCAAGATAGGTGTTGATGACCCCCCAAAAACTGCACGGGAATGCGTGTATCTTCCAGAGTTGTGGAGCTAGAGCCTCCAAATTTGGTGGGAAGATAGCTGGTAACGACCCCCAAAAATCTGCATCAAAGTTTTGGAGCCACGCCCACCAATTTCGCCCCCCTTTCCCCACTTTTTACAAACTTTTAGCTAGAGTCACCAAATTTAGTATGAAGGTAGCAATTGACATTCCACATGGATCTGCAGCAAAAATTTGGATGCCACGCCCACCCATACCACCCCCAGCCCCCCTTTCCCCACTTTATACAAACTTCGAGCTAGAGTCACCAAATTTGGTATGAAGAGAGCAATTGACATCCCACATGGATCGGCAGTAAAATTTGAACGCCATGCCCACCCATACCGCCCCAAGCCCCATAGCCCCCCTTTCACCACCTTTTACATGCTTCGAGCTAGAGTCACCAAATTTGGTATGAAGGTAGCATTTGACATTCCACAAGGATCTGCAGCAAAAATTTGGATGCCACGCCCAACCATACCGCCCCCAGCCCCATAGCCCCCCTATCCCCACCTTATACAAACTTTGAGCTAGAGTCACCAAATTTGGTATGAAGGTAGCATTTGACATTCCACAAGGATCTGCAGCAAAAATTTGGATGCCACGCCCAACCATACCGCCCCAGCCCCCCTTTCCCCACTTTATACAAACTTTGAGCTAGAGTCACCAAGTTTGGTATGAAGGTAGCATTTGACATTCCACAAGGATCTGCAGCAAAAATTGGATGCCACGCCCAACCATACCGCCCCCAGCTCCCCTTTCCCCACTTTATACAAACTTCGAGCTAGAGTCACCAAATTTGGTATGAAGATAGCAATTGACATCCCACATAGATCTGCACCAAAAATTTGAATGCCACGCCCAACCATACCGCCCCCAGCCCCCCTTTCCCCACTTTTACAAACTTTGAGCTAGAGTCACCAAATTTGGTATGAAGATAGCAATTGACATCCCACATGGATGGGCATCAAAATTTTTAATACTGGTATCGAGTATACCGCAGTCGGTTGCGTCCGACTGCAACGTTTCCACTTGTTTGACTTTGAATTGCGGGGGGGCTGGGGGTGGAATGGGTGGGCGTGGCTCCAAAATTTTTGATGCAGTTTTTTGGGGGTTGCTAGTAGCCATCTTCTTATCAAATTTGGTAGTTATAGCTGTAAGGATGTGCGAAATATGTGGATTTATCGGTTTTGAGTTATCGAATTTATCGATTTGCCAGCCACCCAGTTATCGTAGAACCCCAATCTTGACACTTTAATTTACTATCCCATAGATAAAGAGAATTGCAAAGTTTAAAGTCTCTAGCGTGAAGGGTGTGGAAAAAACTTGCGTTCATACAGACGGACAGACGGACAGACAGACAGACGGACAGACAGACAGACGGACAGACACCATGACGGACATTGCACAAACCCAATATACTCTTTACCTTCGGTATCGAGTATAAAAATCGACGAAGCAAACAAATAAAGCTGAGCTGCTCGTCACAGAGCTCATTGTGTATGGATGAAAATGAAGACACGATCGTTGAAATCGACGAATTCGTTACAGAAAGTTATAAGATTTCGCTAAATCGAGACTGCTTAAACTGGGTAGAGGTTTGCGAAAAATGAAAAAAAAAACTTTTCAATTGCGCCAAAGAGACATAAAGGAACTACACATTGAAGATGTATTGGCTGCATGGCCAAAACTTGCACATCCTCGATATGTCTTAAAACAATTATTTTTTTGTACTATTTTTAATATTTATACTCGATACCGAAGGTAAAGAGTATATTGGGTTTGTGCAATGTCCGTCATGGTGTCCGTCCGTCTGTCCGTCTGTCCGTCCGTCCGTCTGCATGTTCGCAACTTTTTTCCACACCCTTCAAGCTAGAGACTTGAAACTTTCCAATTCTATTTATCTATGGGATAGTAAATTCAAGTGTCAAGATGGGGGTTCTACGATAACTGGGTGGCTGGCAAATCGATAAATTCGATAACTCAAAACCGATAAATCCACATATTTCGCACATCCTTACAGCTATAACTACCAAATTTGATAAGAAGATGGCTACTAGCAACCCCCAAAAAACTGCATCAAAAATTTTGGAGCCACGCCCACCCATTCCACCCCCAGCCCCCCCGCAATTCAAAGTCAAACAAGTGGAAACGTTGCAGTCGGACGCAACCGACTGCGGTATACTCGATACCAGTATTAAAAATTTTGATGCCCATCCATGTGGGATGTCAATTGCTATCTTCATACCAAATTTGGTGACTCTAGCTCGAAGTTTGTATAAAGTGGGGAAAGGGGGGCTGGGGGCGGTATGGGTGGGCGTGGAATCCAAAAATTTGAAGCAGATCTTTGTGGAATGTCAATTGCTATCTTCATAACAAATTTGGTGACTCTAGCTCAAAGTTTGTAAAAGTGGGGAAAGGGAGGCTGGGGGCGGTATGGTTGGGCGTGGCATTCAAATTTTTGGTGCAGATCTATGTGGGATGTCAATTGCTAGCTTCATACCAAATTTGGTGACTCTAGCTCGAAGTTTGTGTAAAGTGGGGAAAGGGGGGCTGGGGGCGGTATGGTTGGGCGTGGCATCCAAATTTTTGCTGCAGATCCTTGTGGAATGTCAAATGCTACCTTCATACCAAACTTGGTGACTCTAGCTCAAAGTTTGTATAAAGTGGGGAAATGGGGGCTGGGGGCGGTATGGTTGGGCGTGGCATCCAAATTTTTGCTGCAGATCCTTGTGGAATGTCAAATGCTACCTTCATACCAAATTTGGTGACTCTAGCTCAAAGTTTGTATATAGTGGGGAAAGGGGGGCTATGGGGCTTGGGGCGGTATGGGTGGGCGTGGCGTTCAAATTTTTGCTGCCGATCCATGTGGGATGTCAATTGCTCTCTTCATACCAAATTTGGTGACTCTAGCTCGAAGTTTGTATAAAGTGGGGATAGGGGGGCTATGGGGCTGGGGGCGGTATGGTTTGGCGTGGCTTCCAAATTTTTGCTGCAGATCCTTGTGGAATGTCAAATGCTACCTTCATACCAAATTTGGTGACTCTAGCTCGAAGCATGTAAAAGGTGGTGAAAGGGGGGCTATGGGGCTTGGGGCGGTATGGGTGGGCGTGGCGTTCAAATTTTTGCTGCCGATCCATGTGGGATGTCAATTGCTCTCTTCATACCAAATTTGGTGACTCTAGCTCGAAGTTTGTATAACGTTAGGAAAGGGGGGCTGGGGGTGGTATGGGTGGGCGTGGCATTCAAATTTTTGGTGCAGATCTATGTGGGATGTCAATTGCTATCTTCATACCAAATTTGGTGACTCTAGCTCGAAGTTTGTATAAAGTGTGGAAAGGGGAGCTGGGGGCGGTATGGTTGGGCGTGGCATCCAAATTTTTGCTGCAGATCCTTGTGGAATGTCAAATGCTACCTTCATACCAAACTTGGTGACTCTAGCTCAAAGTTTGTATAAAGTGGGGAAAGGGGGGCTGGGGGCGGTATGGTTGGGCGTGGCATCCAAATTTTTGCTGCAGATCCTTGTGGAATGTCAAATGCTACCTTGATACCAAACTTGGTGACTCTAGCTCAAAGTTTGTATAAGGTTGGGAAAGGGGGGCTATGGGGCTGGGGGCGGTATGGTTGGGCGTGGCATTCAAATTTTTGGTGCAGATCTATATGGGATGTCAATTGCTATCTTCATACCAAATTTGGTGACTCTAGCTCGAAGTTTGTGTAAAGTGGGGAAAGGGGGGCTGCGGGCGGTATGGTTGGGCGTGGCATTCAAATTTTTGCTGCAGATCCTTGTGGAATAACAAATGCTACCTTCATAACAAATTTGGTGACTCTAGCTCAAAGTTTGTAAAAGTGGGGAAAGGGGGGCTGGGGGCGGTATGGTTGGGCGTGGCATCCAAATTTTTGCTGCAGATCCTTGTGGAATGTCAAATCCTACCTTCATACCAAATTTGGTGACTCTAGCTCAAAGTTTGTATAAGGTGGGGAAAGGGGGGCTATGGGGCTGGGGGCGCTATGGTTGGGCGTGGCATTCAAATTTTTGGTGCAGATCTATGTGGGATGTCAATTGCTATCTTCATACCAAATTTGGTGACTCTAGCTCGAAGTTTGTGTAAAGTGGGGAAAGGGGGGCTGCGGGCGGTATGGTTGGGCGTGGCATTCAAATTTTTGCTGCAGATCCTTGTGGAATGTCAAATGCTATCTTCATACCAAATTTGGTGACTCCAGCTCGAAAATTGTTAAAAGTTGTGAAAGGGGGGCTGGGGGCGGTATGGTTGGGCGTGGCATCCAAATTTTTGCTGTAGATCCTTGTGGAATGTCAAATCCTACCTTCATACCGAATTTGGTGATTCTAGCTCAAAGTTTGTCTAAGGTGGGGAAAGGGGGGCTATGGGGCTGGGGGCGGTATGGTTGGGCGTGGCATTCAAATTTTTGGTGCAGATCTATGTGGGATGTCAATTGCTATCTTCATACCAAATTTGGTGACTCTAGCTCGAAGTTTGTTTAAAGTGGGGAAAGGGGGGCTGCGGGCGGTATGGTTGGGCGTGGCATTCAAATTTTTGCTGCAGATCCTTGTGGAATGTCAAATGCTACCTTCATAACAAATTTGGTGACTCTAGCTCAAAGTTTGTAAAAGTGGGGAAAGGGGGGCTGGGGGCGGTATGGTTGGGCGTGGCATCCAAATTTTTGCTGCAGATCCTTGTGGAATGTCAAATGCTACCTTCATACCAAACTTGGTGACTCTAGCTCAAAGTTTGTATAAAGTGGGGAAATGGGGGCTGGGGGCGGTATGGTTGGGCGTGGCATCCAAATTTTTGCTGCAGATCCTTGTGGAATGTCAAATGCTACCTTCATACCAAATTTGGTGACTCTAGCTCAAGTTTGTATAAAGTGGGGAAAGGGGGGCTATGGAACTGGGGGCGGTATGGTTGGGCGTGGCGTCCAAATTTTTACTGCAGATCCATGTGGAATTTCAATTGCTACCTTCATACTAAATTTGGTGACTCTAGCTAAAAGTTTGTAAAAAGTGGGGAAAGGGGGGCGAAATGGGTGGGCGTGGCTCCAAAACTTTGATGCAGATTTTTGGGGGTCGTTACCAGCTATCTTCCCACCAAATTTGGAGGCTCTAGCTCCACAACTCTGGAAGATACACGCATTCCCGTTTTTGACGAAGCGTTGGGGTGGATGGGGGCGGCTAGGGCAGTATTGTTGGGCGTGGCATCCAAACTTTTGATGCAGTTTTTAGGGGGTCATTATCACTTATCTTGGCACCAAATTTGGTGGCTCTAGCTCAAAAACTGTGGAAGATATAGCCATTTCTGATTTCAAAATGTGGGGGGCTGGGGGCGTAATGGATGGGCTTGGCTCCAAAACTTTGATGCAGTTCTTTTGGGGTCGTTACCAGCTATCTTCCTACCA
>JARNME010000269.1:0-64693 GCA_030179655.1 Scaptomyza flava
AAAGGGTGCAGGAACTACAAATCAACGAATATTTTTAAAAAATTATTATCTGAGAAAATTTTTTTTGTAATACCCGGCGATAATTGAGTCGCCCGGTAAGCGTCTGGCCCGCAAAGCCAAACAAACACTAGGTAGGAGAATATGTACATTAACCTTATGTGAATAATTTTAAACTTCTCTCCGCCAGTTGGCGTACAACCTTTTCAAAAATAGAAATAAAAAATGTTGCAAACACTGAATTGGTAAAAACAATCAAAATTTTCAGTCTCAGTTTTTTTTTGTGCTATGTAAACAATAATAAATAATTTAAACTTAAATAGCCATTAGCAATCAAAGAAATGGCAAAAACTAAACTTTATATAACTACTAAAATTATAAAATAAATAAATAAAGTAAGAAATTTATAAACGTAATGATATATATGTAATCATATAAGAATAAAATAAAAGGTTTGTAGACAATATTACCAAAACTAAAAACATACGGCACAGTTATGCCATAAAATTATTATAACATATTTCATATGTACGATACATAAAAATAAATAAATTACAAATAATTTCAAAATAGGAAATCTAAATAATATAATATCTAAAGCGGAAAACGTTTATGACACAGAATCGGCAAAAATGGGCCTCGTAGACACAAAAACAGTGGATTCCACCGCTAATGTTTTAAATAAAGTAGAATCAAGTAGTGTTGATTTAGGAATAACGAATACTTTGTTAATAATTATCGTTGTTATTCTAAGCGCAAATATGTTCTTTAAATTATACAAGCTACACAATAAGTGCCCCAAGAAAAAATACAAAAGCAAGGCTAACGATCTAGATAAAATTTAGAATCGAATGAAAAAAAAAATATACATACTAATAACAATTTTGACTAAATTAAATTTATATTTATATATATATTATTGTATGATGGATATACCTCAAGTATCAGAATAAAAACTCTGTTACAACGTATGCCTAACAAAGACCCAGATTTCCCAAACAAAGTATGAGCAATATTATGTATGGAGCCAATGGGTACCAGACAACTATCTGACATATACGCAGACATATTGAATGCACAAGAAACATATCACATAATAAGTATTTCAAAATGCATGCGGCAATAGCCGTAGCATTCGAAAGAGACCCAGAGTTCATTATACGAGCAATTTGTGTACTAAATCAATTTCACGAATTAATCTCGATATCTGATTTTGAGTACGCCTACGTGGACTCGTATAATAGAATTACTAGCCCACTGTACCACTGCAGTATAAAAGAAAAAGGTATAGTGCTATTCACTTTGCCATATGTGATGGTTAAAGAACTAACAGAAGATAACGTCTTCTTGGTTCCAGTTACTAAACTAATGGTGCGACTGCATCGATAAATATTAGTAACTCATGGAATGGACAGAATTCAGAGAGCTTATAATACAAAAACGCGTTGAGTTCATTAAATCGTATAAGTGCTTAAATAAGAAAGTTCCCATACGAATTGAAACTATAATCAAGCATACCCAAATACTAGTACAAACGTACAACGAATGTCGGGAACTTATACATTTCAATTATGACAACTTAAATAGTCTACACAAATTACAAGCAAGGGAAATTATCGACAAATTAAGACCAGCGTTAATTACCTTGGACACAAAACACGACCTACATCTATTTCTTCCTTCGGTATTAAGTGTACCGGTAACATTCGATCCATCCGTATTAGACGACCGGATGCCAGACAAAGAAACCGACATTGATTTTGATTCTGATTCTGAAGAAGAAATTAAACCAATAAAAATGACCCAAACAGTGGTAGATTTTCTGAAAACAGCCTCGTCTCTTCTATTTGAGTACGATGGCAAAGCAGAAAATCTACAAAGCTTCAAAGACGCTTTAAGTCTATTAGACACAATTAAAGGTGACCACGAAGCAACGGCCATAGAACTTATAAAGACAAAATTAAGAGGCCACGCAAGAAACTTGATTAGCAAAGAGCAAACGATCGCTCAAATTATTGCAAAACTATCAAGCACAGTAAAAGGCGAGTCAGTAGAATTATTGTCAGCCAAATTACTCAACTTGCAACAACGAAGCAAAACTGCCACCAGTATACACAAGAGGTTGAGCAGTTAACAAGAGCTTTGGAAGGCGCATATATAAACGATGGTTTAACGCCGGAACTGGCCAGTAAATACAGTACAGCCGAAGCAGTTAAGGCAATGACCAAAAACTGTGCTAACGATAAGGTAAAACTTATCATGCAGGCTGGCACATTCAATAACATGAATGATGCGATATCCAAATTTGTCAACAGTTGCACAGAGGCAACTGGACAATCCAACGCTGTATTGTTCTAACCAAAATTACTCTCAACGTGGCGGAAAACGCGGAAGAGCTAATTTTAGAGGCCGACCTTACAACAGAGGCGGTCAGGACAATACTACAATAATAACAGAGGCAACACTCGAGGCCAAAACTCTAGAGGCCATGGCAATTCAAACAGAGGTCATAACAATGTCAGAGTAACCCAAGATGTTTCGGGAAACTCCGAGCAACCTTTAGATACCCAGCAATAGAAAACACTAAAGTTCATGCAATAAATTTTAGTCTCAATATATTTGTTTCATTTGACCACGTGTCAACAGGTAAAAAACTTACCTTTTTAATAGATACAGGTGCAGACATTTCAATAATTAAAGAAACTTCTGATGTCTTTTACGACATCCAGCCTAATAATGTTATAAACATCCAAGGCATTAGTAAAGAAATTTTAAAATCCAAAGGACTAGCATCGATTGAGATACAGACAGGTAAATATATAATTCCACACAACTTTCATATAGTTGATTTAGATTTCGCTATACCATGTGATGGAATACTAGGCATTGATTTTATTAAAAAATACAATTGCCAACTGGACTTCAAACCATCGGAAGATTGGTTTATAATTAGACCCAATATTTACAATATCCAATTCATGTTCCCATAACATATGATTCTGGTAGAAACTCAATACTTCTACCAGCAAGATCTCAAATTGTCCGAAAAATCACGCTAACTTCAAAAGAAGATAGCATATTAATTCCAAACCAGGAAATCTAGACTGGTGTATATGTTGCAAACACAATTGCAACATCCCAAAATACGTTTGTCCGTTTACTAAATACAACTAATTCAGATTAATTAGTTACAATTAATAATTTGCAACATGAATCACTTTCGAACTACGATGTAGTTCAAACAAATCCAGAAAGTAGAAAAGAAAACGTCTTATCTCAGCTAGCCAAAAATTTTCCACCTCAATTCAAACCTCAACTAAAAAAGTTATGCACCGAGTATAGTGACGTATTCGGTCTCGAAACCGAATCGATTACAACAAATAATTTCTATAAACAACACTTGAGACTAAAAGACAATGAACCAGTGTATATTAAAAACTATCGAAGCCCGCACAGCCAAACAGATGAAATCCAAAAACAAGTAGAAAAGTTGATTAACGACAACATAGTCGAACCATCTGTGTCAGAATACAATAGCCCACTTTTATTAGTTCCAAAGAAAGCCCTTCCAGGCTCAGAAAATAAAAAATGGCGATTAGTAATTGACTATCGTCAAATAAATAAAAATTACTGTCCGACAAATTCCCACTGCCTAGAATTGATGACATATTAGATCAACTAGGCAGAGCAAAATACTTTTCATGCCTTGACTTAATGTCAGGTTTTCATCAAATCGAACTTAAAGAAAGTTCAAGGGATATAACTTCATTTTCAACGAGCAATGGCTCATATCGCTTCACGCGATTACCATTTGGCTTAAAATAGAGCCAAATACATTTCAGAGAATGATGACTATTGCATTCTCTGGCCTTGAATCTTCCCAAGCATTCCTTTATATGGATGATTTAATAGTTATTGGTTGTTCCGAAAAACATATGCTCAAAATTTAACAGATGTTTTTGACAAATGTAGGAAATACAACCTTAAGTTACATCCACAAAAATGCTCATTTTTTATGCATGAAGTGACCTTTCTTGGTCATAAATGCACTGATAAAGGAATCTTGCCAGACGACAAAAGTACGACGTCATTAAAAACTACCCAGTCCCACACGATGCGGACAGCGCTAGACGTTTTGTTGCATTTTGCAATTATTATAGACGTTTCATAAATAACTTCGCCGACTATTCACGGCACATAACAAGATTATGTAAAAAGGATGTTCCTTTTGAATGGACAGTTGAATGCCAAAATGCATTCCTATACCTAAAAGATAAGCTAATGCAGCCTACACTATTACAATACCCAGACTTCAGCAAAGAATTTTGCATAATAACGGATGCAAGTAAGCAAGCGTGTGGAGCAGTTTTAACTCAAAACTACAATGGACTCCAACTTCCAATTGCATACGCATCACGTTCATTTACAAAGGGTGAAAGTAATAAGAGTACAACGGAACAAGAATTAGCAGCAATTCATTGGGCTATAGTACATTTTCGACCATATATTTATGGAAAACATTTTACAGTGAAAACTGACCACAGACCATTAACTTATTTATTTTCTATGGTCAATCCTAGTTCTAAACTTACACGCATGCGGCTCGAATTAGAAGAATATGACTTTACAGTCGAGTATCTAAAGGGTAAAGACAATTTCGTGGCAGATGCCCTATCACGGATAACAATATCCGAATTAAAAGATTTACAAAATAAAGTCCTGAAAGTCACTACTAGGCAACAAAGTAGACAAAATAAATCCTGCGCAGGAAATGAACAAGAACCTTTGCTTAGGCAATATCTTGAAAAAGCTTCTAAGCCCAACGTATATGAAGTCATCACAAATGACGATGTACGAAAAGTAGTGGCCTTGCATATGAAAGGAAAGCTGTGTTATTTCAAACACGGAAATAAATCGTTGCAAGAATAAATGTTAGCGATCTGTATACTAATGGAGTTATCGACTTAGGTCAATTTTTCCAAAGGCTCGAAAAGGAAGCCGGTATGCATGATTTACGCCAACTAAAAGTGGCAACCGCATGAAATCATCTTTGACCAAGTTTCAATAGATAATTTCATAAATATGGGCAATAATACATTGAGATTATTAAGAGTAGCGCTACTCAAGCCGGTGACCATATATCAAAAGATATAGAAAAAGAAGCAATATTGTCTACATTTCATGATGGTCCCACACAAGGCGGACATACTGGTATAACAAAAACTTTGGCCAAAGTAAAAAGACACTACTATTGGAAAAATATGACTCGTCATATAAAAGAGTACGTACGTAGATGTCCAAAATGCCAGATGTCAAAAACAACAACACATACTAAAACTCCTTTAACAATTACCGACACACCAATAAGTGCTTTCGACAGGGTAATAGTTGACACAGTAGGTCCATTACCAAGATCTGAATATGGTAACGAATATGCAGTTACGCTTATTTGCGATTTAACAAAATATCTTGTTGCCATACCGATCCCAAATAAAAATGCAAATACTGTTGCTAAAGCTATATTTGAATCTTTTATATTACAGTTCGGTCCAATGAAGACGTTCATTACGGACATGGGAACTGAATATAGAAATTCTATTATAAATGACTTGTGCAAATATTTAAAAATAGACAATATAACGTCTACAGCACACCACCACCAGACAGTTGGAACAGTAGAAAGAAGTCATAGAACTTTTAATGAATATATTCGTTCATACATTTCAGTCGACAAAACTGATTGGGATGTGTGGCTAAAATATTTCGTATACTCAGCCTGAAGGCCTTCGTTGCTCTGGCTATACCATTGTACCATAGAATTTAATTCTAAGATACAATTAAAAATAATAATAATAATAAAATTTCGTATACTGTTTCAACACGACCCCTTCTATGGCACATAATTATTGTCCATATGAATTAGTTTTTGGTAAGCAAAGTAATTTGCCCCAACATTTTAATAAAATAAATAATATTAATCCATTATATAACATAGAAGATTACGCTAAAGAAAGTAAGTTTAGATTAGAACAAGCATTTAAAAGAGCAAGGATAATGTTAGAAAAGCATAAGGCTAAAAATAAGGAATATTATGATAGAAAAACAATAGATTTTAATCTGAACATAGGAGATAAAGTACTTTTAAAAAACGAAACAGGTCATAAGTTAGAAAATAAATATATTGGACCATACTCAGTAGTATCCATAATAGAAAAAGATAATATAATAATAAAAAACAAAAAAGGAAAAAAACAAACAGTTCATAAGGATAGATTAAAAATTTTTAATGCATAATAGGTTTCAAGCTACTCTAATATCCAACTTAAAAAAAAAAAATAATAAATAAATAAATAAATAAAATAAAAAAAATAATAATAATAATAAAAAAAAAATATATATATATATATATATATATATATATATATATATTAAAATATAAAATTAAAAAAAATATATGTTTAATATAAAATAAATACCTAGAAAAAAAAAATTATTTTTAAAACGGTCTGATCAGCCATATATTATATACCATAAAAAAAAAAAAAAAAAAAAAAAAACCTTTCACTTTTAAATCTTTATACATTTATAGTTTTATATTATTCAATATTTATATTCCTAACAATTACAATCATGTTTACTATAAATAACTACATATTCATAATATTACGTTATTTTTTTTAAAAGGGGAGGTGTAGTGTATTCATATATGTAATGTCAAAACACATATTAAATACAACTTGTAACACTTTGTTGCAATTTTGAATAAACCTTAACACGCTCAGCACAAACATATATATGTATGCGCATACCAAAGCACATACATACATGTGGTCTGCGCGTGTAGGTAATATGTAGGTGTGTAGGTATAATAATAATACACCCCCCCCACTTGGGATGTTGCTGTTAAATTAAACAATGAGCTCGAGCATTTAGAGCAATTACTAAAAACACACGCACTCTGTACCATTCAAAATAAAATATAAATCATATCACTAATCGCCCTGCTCCTCAGCCAATACCCAGCATTAAAAAGAAGTGTCCGGCCGACTGCGAGGGACCTCTATATTCAGTACATTGCGAGTACACTTGCGGCAACAACAAGCAGGAGACGACCACCGTCAACGGCGCCCCAGTATAAGGCCTGTGCGAAGAACCAGCACCGGCAACGTCAACGTACCAAGTTGACCATAAGAAGACGACAGCATTACAAAGAATGCAGAAGCCGGCGGCATCACAAAGGGTGCAGGAACTACAAATCAACGAATATTTTTAAAAAATTATTATCTGAGAAAATTTTTTTTGTAATACCCGGCGATAATTGAGTCGCCGGTAAGCGTCTGGCCCGCAAAGCCAAACAAACACTAGGTAGGAGAATATGTACATTAACCTTATGTGAATTAATTTTAAACTTCTCTCCGCCAGTTGGCGTACAACCTTTCAAAAATAGAAATAAAAATGTTGCAAACACTGAATTGGTAAAAACAATCAAAATTTTCAGTCTCAGTTTTTTTTGTGCTATGTAAACAATAATAAATAATTTAAACTTAAATAGCCATTAGCAATCAAAGAAATGGCAAAAACTAAACTTTATATAACTACTAAAATTATAAAAATAAATAAATAAAGTAAGAAATTTATAAACGTAATGATATATATGTAATCATATAAGAATAAAATAAAAAGGTTTGTAGACAATATTACCAAAACTAAAAACATACGGCACAGTTATGCCAATAAAATTATTATAACATATTTCATATTGTACGATACATAAAAATAAATAAATTACAAATAATTTCAAAATAGGAAATCTAAATAATAATATAATATCTAAAGCGGAAAACGTTTATGACACAGAATCGGCCAAAATGGGCCTCGTAGACACAAAAACGGTGGATTCCACCGCTAATGTTTTAAATAAAGTAGAATCAAGTAGTGTTGATTTAGGAATAACGAATACTTTGTTAATAATTATCGTTGTTATTCTAAGCGCAAATATGTTCTTTAAATTATACAAGCTACACAATAAGTGCCCCAAGAAAAAATACAAAAGCAAGGCTAACGATCTAGATAAAATTTAGAATCGAATGAAAAAAAAAATATACATACTAATAACAATTTTGACTAAATTAAATTTATATTTATATATATATTATTGTATGATGGATATACCTCAAGTATCAGAATAAAACTCTGTTACAACGTATGCCTAACAAAGACCCAGATTTCCCAAACAAAGTATGAGCAATATTATGTATGGAGCCAATGGGTACCAGACAACTATCTGACATATACGCAGACATATTGAATGCACAAGAAACATATCACATAATAAGTATTTCAAAATGCATGCGGCAATAGCCGTAGCATTCGAAAGAGACCCAGAGTTCATTATACGAGCAATTTGTGTACTAAATCAATTTCACGAATTAATCTCGATATCTGATTTTGAGTACGCCTACGTGGACTCGTATAATAGAATTACTAGCCCACTGTACCACTGCAGTATAAAAGAAAAAGGTATAGTGCTATTCACTTTGCCATATGTGATGGTTAAAGAACTAACAGAAGATAACGTCTTCTTGGTTCCAGTTACTAAACTAATGGTGCGACTGCATCGATAAATATTAGTAACTCATGGAATGGACAGAATTCAGAGAGCTTATAATACAAAAACGCGTTGAGTTCATTAAATCGTATAAGTGCTTAAATAAGAAGTTCCCATACGAATTGAAACTATAATCAAGCATACCCAAATACTAGTACAAACGTACAACGAATGTCGGGAACTTATACATTTCAATTATGACAACTTAAATAGTCTACACAAATTACAAGCAAGGGAAATTATCGACAAATTAAGACCAGCGTTAATTACCTTGGACACAAAACACGACCTACATCTATTTCTTCCTTCGGTATTAAGTGTACCGGTAACATTCGATCCATCCGTATTAGACGACCGGATGCCAGACAAAGAAACCGACATTGATTTTGATTCTGATTCTGAAGAAGAAATTAAACCAATAAAAATGACCCAAACAGTGGTAGATTTTCTGAAAACAGCCTCGTCTCTTCTATTTGAGTACGATGGCAAAGCAGAAAATCTACAAAGCTTCAAAGACGCTTTAAGTCTATTAGACACAATTAAAGGTGACCACGAAGCAACGGCCATAGAACTTATAAAGACAAAATTAAGAGGCCACGCAAGAAACTTGATTAGCAAAGAGCAAACGATCGCTCAAATTATTGCAAAACTATCAAGCACAGTAAAAGGCGAGTCAGTAGAATTATTGTCAGCCAAATTACTCAACTTGCAACAACGAAGCAAAACTGCCAACCAGTATACACAAGAGGTTGAGCAGTTAACAAGAGCTTTGGAAGGCGCATATATAAACGATGGTTTAACGCCGGAACTGGCCAGTAAATACAGTACAGCCGAAGCAGTTAAGGCAATGACCAAAAACTGTGCTAACGATAAGGTAAAACTTATCATGCAGGCTGGCACATTCAATAACATGAATGATGCGATATCCAAATTTGTCAACAGTTGCACAGAGGCAACTGGACAATCCAACGCTGTATTGTTCTACCAAAATTACTCTCAACGTGGCGGAAAACGCGGAAGAGGTAATTTTAGAGGCCGACCTTACAACAGAGGCGGTCAAGGACAATACTACAATAATAACAGAGGCAACACTCGAGGCCAAAACTCTAGAGGCCATGGCAATTCAAACAGAGGTCATAACAATGTCAGAGTAACCCAGATGTTTCGGGAAACTCCGAGCAACCTTTAGATACCCAGCAATAGAAAACACTAAAGTTCATGCAATAAATTTTAGTCTCAATATATTTGTTTCATTTGACCACGTGTCAACAGGTAAAAAACTTACCTTTTAATAGATACAGGTGCAGACATTTCAATAATTAAAGAAACTTCTGATGTCTTTTACGACATCCAGCCTAATAATGTTATAAACATCCAAGGCATTAGTAAAGAATTTTAAAATCCAAAGGACTAGCATCGATTGAGATACAGACAGGTAAATATATAATTCCACACAACTTTCATATAGTTGATTTAGATTTCGCTATACCATGTGATGGAATACTAGGCATTGATTTTATTAAAAAATACAATTGCCAACTGGACTTCAAACCATCGGAAGATTGGTTTATAATTAGACCCAATAATTACAATATCCAATTCATGTTCCCATAACATATGATTCTGGTAGAAACTCAATACTTCTACCAGCAAGATCTCAAATTGTCCGAAAAATCACGCTAACTTCAAAAGAAGATAGCATATTAATTCCAAACCAGGAAATCTAGACTGGTGTATATGTTGCAAACACAATTGCAACATCCCAAAATACGTTTGTCCGTTTACTAAATACAACTAATTCAGATTAATTAGTTACAATTAATAATTTGCAACATGAATCACTTTCGAACTACGATGTAGTTCAAACAAATCCAGAAAGTAGAAAAGAAAACGTCTTATCTCAGCTAGCCAAAAATTTTCCACCTCAATTCAAACCTCAACTAAAAAAGTTATGCACCGAGTATAGTGACGTATTCGGTCTCGAAACCGAATCGATTACAACAAATAATTTCTATAAACAACACTTGAGACTAAAAGACAATGAACCAGTGTATATTAAAAACTATCGAAGCCCGCACAGCCAAACAGATGAAATCCAAAAACAAGTAGAAAAGTTGATTAACGACAACATAGTCGAACCATCTGTGTCAGAATACAATAGCCCACTTTTATTAGTTCCAAAGAAAGCCCTTCCAGGCTCAGAAAATAAAAAATGGCGATTAGTAATTGACTATCGTCAAATAAATAAAAATTACTGTCCGACAAATTCCCACTGCCTAGAATTGATGACATATTAGATCAACTAGGCAGAGCAAAATACTTTTCATGCCTTGACTTAATGTCAGGTTTTCATCAAATCGAACTTAAAGAAAGTTCAAGGGATATAACTTCATTTTCAACGAGCAATGGCTCATATCGCTTCACGCGATTACCATTTGGCTTAAAAATAGAGCCAAATACATTTCAGAGAATGATGACTATTGCATTCTCTGGCCTTGAATCTTCCCAAGCATTCCTTTATATGGATGATTTAATAGTTATTGGTTGTTCCGAAAAACATATGCTCAAAAATTTAACAGATGTTTTTGACAAATGTAGGAAATACAACCTTAAGTTACATCCACAAAAATGCTCATTTTTTATGCATGAAGTGACCTTTCTTGGTCATAAATGCACTGATAAAGGAATCTTGCCAGACGACAAAAAGTACGACGTCATTAAAAACTACCCAGTCCCACACGATGCGGACAGCGCTAGACGTTTTGTTGCATTTTGCAATTATTATAGACGTTTCATAAATAACTTCGCCGACTATTCACGGCACATAACAAGATTATGTAAAAAGGATGTTCCTTTTGAATGGACAGTTGAATGCCAAATGCATTCCTATACCTAAAAGATAAGCTAATGCAGCCTACACTATTACAATACCCAGACTTCAGCAAAGAATTTTGCATAATAACGGATGCAAGTAAGCAAGCGTGTGGAGCAGTTTTAACTCAAAACTACAATGGACTCCAACTTCCAATTGCATACGCATCACGTTCATTTACAAAGGGTGAAAGTAATAAGAGTACAACGGAACAAGAATTAGCAGCAATTCATTGGGCTATAGTACATTTTCGACCATATATTTATGGAAAACATTTTACAGTGAAAACTGACCACAGACCATTAACTTATTTATTTTCTATGGTCAATCCTAGTTCTAAACTTACACGCATGCGGCTCGAATTAGAAGAATATGACTTTACAGTCGAGTATCTAAAGGGTAAAGACAATTTCGTGGCAGATGCCCTATCACGGATAACAATATCCGAATTAAAAGATTTACAAAATAAAGTCCTGAAAGTCACTACTAGGCAACAAAGTAGACAAAATAAATCCTGCGCAGGAAATGAACAAGAACCTTTGCTTAGGCAAAATCTTGAAAAAGCTTCTAAGCCCAACGTATATGAAGTCATCACAAATGACGATGTACGAAAAGTAGTGGCCTTGCATATGAAAGGAAAGCTGTGTTATTTCAAACACGGAAATAAAATCGTTGCAAGAATAAATGTTAGCGATCTGTATACTAATGGAGTTATCGACTAAGGTCAATTTTTCCAAAGGCTCGAAAAGGAAGCCGGTATGCATGATTTACGCCAACTAAAAGTGGCACCGCATGAAATCATCTTTGACCAAGTTTCAATAGATAATTTCATAAATATGGGCAATAATACATTGAGATTATTAAGAGTAGCGCTACTCAAGCCGGTGACCATTATATCAAGGAGGACATACTGGTATAACAAAAACTTTGGCCAAAGTAAAAAGACACTACTATTGGAAAAATATGACTCGTCATATAAAAGAGTACGTACGTAGATGTCTTTTTTGTTATTACAGTTCGGTCCAATGAAGACGTTCATTACGGACATGGGAACTGAATATAGAAATTCTATTATAAATGACTTGTGCAAATATTTAAAAATAGACAATATAACGTCTACAGCACACCACCACCAGACAGTTGGAACAGTAGAAAGAAGTCATAGAACTTTTAATGAATATATTCGTTCATACATTTCAGTCGACAAAACTGATTGGGATGTGTGGCTTAAATATTTCGTATACTGTTTCAACACGACCCCTTCTATGGCACATAATTATTGTCCATATGAATTAGTTTTTGGTAAGCAAAGTAATTTGCCCCAACATTTTAATAAAATAAATAATATTAATCCATTATATAACATAGAAGATTACGCTAAAGAAAGTAAGTTTAGATTAGAACAAGCATTTAAAAGAGCAAGGATAATGTTAGAAAAGCATAAGGCTAAAAATAAGGAATATTATGATAGAAAAACAATAGATTTTAATCTGAACATAGGAGATAAAGTACTTTTAAAAAACGAAACAGGTCATAAGTTAGAAAATAAATATATTGGACCATACTCAGTAGTATCCATAATAGAAAAAGATAATATAATAATAAACAAGTGGAAACGTTGCAGTCGGACGCAACCGACTGCGGTATACTCGATACCAGTATTAAAAATTTTGATGCCCATCCATGTGGGATGTTAATTGCTTTCTTCATACCAAATTTGGTGACTCTAGCTCGAAGTTTGTATAAAGTGGGGAAAGGGGGGCTGGGGGCGGTATGGGTGGAATTGCATCCAAATTTTTGATGCAGATCTTTGTGGAATGTCAATTGCTATCTTCATAACAAATTTGGTGACTCTAGCTCAAAGTTTGTAAAAGAGGGGAAAGGGGGGCTGGGGGCGGTATGGTTGGGCGTGGCATTCAAATTTTTGCTGCAGATCCTTGTGGAATGTCAAATGCTACCTTCATACCAAATTTGGTGACTCTAGCTCAAAGTTTGTATAAAGTGGGGAAAGGGGGGCTGGGGGCGGTATGGGTGGAATTGCATCCAAATTTTTGATGCAGATCTTTGTGGAATGTCAATTGCTATCTTCATAACAAATTTGGTGACTCTAGCTCAAAGTTTGTAAAAGTGGGGAAAGGGGGGCTGGGGGCGGTATGGTTGGGCGTGGCATTCAAATTTTTGCTGCAGATCCTTGTGGAATGTCAAATGCTACCTTCATACCAAATTTGGTGACTCTAGCTCAATGTTTGTATAAGGTGGGGAGAGGGGGGCTATGGGGCTAAGGGCGGTATGGTTGGGCGTGGCATCCAAATTTTTGCTGCAGATCCTTGTGGAATGTCAAATGCTACCTTCATACCAAATTTGGTGACTCTAGCTCGAAGCATGTAAAAGGTGGTGAAAGGGGGGCAATGGGGCTTGGGGCGGTATGGGTGGGCGTGGCATTCAAATTTTTGCTGCCGATCCATGTGGGATGTCAATTGCTATCTTCATACCAAATTTGGTGACTCTAGCTCGAAGTTTGTATAAAGTGGGGAAAGGGGGGCTGGGGGCGGTATGGGTGGGCGTGGCATCCAAATTTTTGATGCAGATCTATGTGGAATGTCAATTGCTATCTTCATACAAAATTTGGTGACTCTAGCTCAAAGTTTGTAAATGGGGGGAAAGGGGGTGGAAGGGGTGCGCGTGGCTCCAAAACTTTGATGCAGTTTTCGGGGGTCGTTGCAAGCTATCTTCCTGCCAAATTGGTGCTCTAGCTCCAAAACTCTGGAAGATACACGCATTCCCGTTTTTGACGAAGCGTTGGGGTGGATGGGGGCGGCTAGAGCAGTATCGGTGGGCGTGGCATCCAAACTTTTGATGCAGTATTTGGGGGGTCATCATCATCTATCTTGGCACAAAATTTGGTGGCTCTAGCTCAAAAACTGTGGGAGATATACGCTCTTTTGACTTTAAATTGCGGGGGGCTGGGGGCGGAATGGGTGGGCGTGGCTCCAAATTTTGATGCAGTTTTTGGGGGTTGCTAGTAGCTATCTGCCACCAAATTTGGTAGTTCTAGCTGTAAGGATGTGCGAAATATGAGGATTTATCTGTTTTGAGTTATCGAATTTATCGATTTGCCAGCCCCCCAGTTATCGTAGAACCCCCATCTTGACACTTTAATTTACTTACCATAGATAAAGAGAATTGGAAAGTTTCAAGTCTCTAGCTTGAAGGGTGTGGAAAAAAGTTGCGAACATACAGACGGACAGACGGACAGACGGACGGACACCATGACGGACATTGCACAAACCCAATATACTCTTTACCTTCGGTATCGAGTATAAAAACAAAAAAGGAAAAAAACAAACAGTTCATAAGGAAAGATTAAAAATTTTTAATGCATAATAGGTTTCAAGCTACTCTAATATCCAACTTATAAAAAAAAAATAAATAAATAAATAAATAAATAAAATAAAAATAATAATAATAATAATAAAATAAAAATATATATATATTTATGTATATATACATATATATATATATATATATTAAAATATAAAATTAAAATAAAATATATGTTTAATATAAAATAAATACCTAGAAAAAACAATTATTTTTAAAACGGTCTGATCAGCCATATATTATATACCATAAAAAAAAAAAAAAAAAAAAAAAACCTTTCACTTTTGAATCTTTATACATTTATAGTTTTATATTATTCAATATTTTTATTCCTAACAATTACAATCATGTTTACCATAAATAACTACATATCATATATTACGTTATTTTTTTTAAAGGGGAGGTGTAGTGTATTCATATATGTAATGTCAAAACACATATTAAATACAACTTGTAACACTTTGTTGCAATTTTGAATAAACCTTAACACGCTCAGCACAAACATATATATGTATGCGCATACCAAAGCACATACATACATGTGGTCTGCGCGTGTAGGTAATATGAAGCCTCTTTAGAAGGCCAAGCAAGCGCGAGACCGTTGCCCTACGGGAAACGCTGCGCTTGCACTTAAGCCACTCTCCGCATATATATGTACACTCGCTCTCCCTCTCTTTGTAGCTGTTAAACTATAACAGCATAAGCTTTATCAATGTTAAACATAGAATAAGAAACACAAAATTATTCAATAAAGACATTCAAGAAACCAAAGTCGCAAGGCACGGACGTGCCAGTCTAATAGTACTTTATTTAACATCTGACTTTACTATAGTGGAAGCTTGGAAGCTTTGTGTACCCAAAGGTAAAAGGAAGGATGGATGTATTACTGGAGAATCACGACGCAGTCATTTGGGAAGCCGGTCATTTGGGAAGCCGGAAAACGATAGCAAGAGTAGCGACACGCTACTACTGGCCAGGCTTATAAAGGGACGTACGCACATATGTGCACAACTGCGAAACGTGTCAACAATACAAGCCAAGTCAAATGGCAGCGGCAGGAAAGATGCTGACACAAATCCCTGAAGAGCCCTGGAGTACCGTGTGTGCTGATTTTGTTGGCCCACTGCCAAGATCAAAACACGGCAATACAATGCTATTGGTGATGTTCGACCGTTTCTCTAAGTGGACTGAGGTGGTTCCGCTAAGGAGCGCAACCACAGCCACTTTGCAAAAGGGTTTCAGAGACAGAATTTTGGCAAGATTTGGGGTGCCAAAAGTTCTCATAACGGACAATGGAACACAGCTTACGAGTAAAGCCTTCAAACGGTTTCTCGATGAATTGGGAGTGCGACACAAATTTACGGCACCATACACACCGCAAGAGAATCCCACAGAACGTGCGAACCGCACGGTAAAAACAATGATCGCACAATTTACCAAGGATAACCAGCGATGCTGGGATGAATTTTTGCCAGAGTTGTCACTGGCCATTAACACCAGCGTATCTGCGTCTACGGGCTATAGTGCAGCGTTTATCACGCAAGGGCGTGAACCAAGGCTGCCAAATGCGCTGTATGACAGCGTTACACTCGGCACAGGGCAACCGACACAAACACCCAGCGACAATGCAAAAAAACTGAGAGAAGTTTTTGAATTGGTGCACAGGAGTTTGGAAAAGGCCGCTCAGGACCAAGCAAGGCATTACAACCTACAGAGACGGCAGTGGAAACCCTCCGTAGGAGACAAGGTGTGGGTGAAACAACACCACCTGTCAAATGCAGCAGAAGGCTTCGCTGCAAAGCTTGCTCCTAAATTTGCCGGACCATACACTATAATAAATTTTGTGTAACCTGTAATCTGTAAGCTACAGGGGAAAACTGGTGAAAAGGAACGGACCGCGCACATAGGCGACATCAAACCCCACGGAGGTGGAACGGACAATGGGTGAGATAATTAAAAAATTTTGGGGGGCACAAATTCGTTTAAGACCCTAGAACAAAAAGTAAAATTTTTTTGATGAACATCTGGAAAACAAAAGATCGGTTAATAATTGGTTTTGTTAAGGACGTATCTCATTTACGCACCTGAATCTCCGTCACCTATTATAAATAGAAAGTAAAAAAAAAAAAAATCATTAGTTGATTTGGTTTTTTTGGGAAAAAAAAGGGTGAATATGTATTAATACATATTAAATATTTTCCCTACTCAACACATTTAACAGATATATAAATAATAAAAATAAATATGTAAGGTATTACATATTTATTAAACAATAACAAAAATAAATATGTAAGGTAATACATATTATATTAATAATAAAAATAAATATGTAAGGTATTACATATTTATTAAACAATAACAAAAATAAATATGTAAGGTATTACATATTATATAAATAATAAAAATAAATATGTAAGGTATTACATATTTATTAAACAATAACAAAAATAAATATGTAAGGCATTACATTTATATAAATAATAAAAATAAATATGTAAGGTATTACATATTTATTAAACAATAACAAAAATAAATATGTAAGGTATTACATATAATATAAATAATAAAAATAAATATGTAGGGTATTACATATTTATTAAAAATAACAGACAACAATGAATGTGTTGGCGGGGAGAATGGATGGCAGAGAAAGAAAAAAATTATAAGAGCCACGGCCCAGCCAAGGGCATTAAAAAAACCAAACCTGAACGCGGCGAAAATGTGTGCGAAACAAACGCTGCTAGAAAACGGTTAATGGAAAAGGTTAGCGATATCGCAAAGAGAGCGCTGACAAAACATGGCGGTCGCATGCGGGAAGGATACCGTAACATGCGCACCTACACTGTTGCACATGCGTACGGAGTATAAAAGGTGCCGACTACCATGCAGTCGGTCACTTTGCGAAAATTTACAAAAGTAATCACAACACTAATGGAGAACGGCAACCGGAGCAACGAGGGAAGGAGTGCAGCCCATGCGTCGGGCCACGACCCACGTGCGCACTCTCGCACACCAGCGGCCATGGGTGCCAGCGCCAGAGGGCGCAGAAACGTGGCGCGACGAGGGCGTTGGGCAGGACAGCCCTATGCGCGGGTCGAACCGCAACGAGAGGCGTCACCAGATGTGTTGGAATTGCGGGCGTCACCCATTTTTGAATCCCCCGAGGAGCGGGAAGCAGCCGAGCGTGAGCGTTGCCGCCGCCAGGAGTTGGAGGAAGAGCGCGATTGGGTGCGCCGCGCTTTCGGCGAGGATTGGGACAGCAGCGACTGGGAGGTGGACAGCGTCGCTGGGCCAGTGGTCGGAAGGGGCGAGGAATCGCCGCGGGGGGATTTTATTGAGATAAATCCCGAATGGATCCGGATGTGCCATCCGGAGGCACCACCGACCCCTGAGGATGATCATGTGGGCCCAGCCAGCCCGGAACGGGTCACCTCACCGCCGCTGCAGGATGCTCCACCACCAGACTGGCGCCCCGCTAGGCCACCATCGCCTTTCCCGCGCGGAGTGGAGGTGTCGGACGCGGAAGACGAGGTGATCTCGATCTCATCCGAGTCGGAGGGTGAAACGGCACCGGAGGCCGAGGAGCGAGTGCCGCAAGGCGAACCACCACCACCGACGGCGACCATTAATAGGGAGAAGCGGTTCGTGGAGGTGGTACCGCCCCGCGAGGGCTTTATTAGAGAGATGACACCGCCACGACTGCGTACGCCAACGCCACCCCAACCGCGTACGCCAACGCCACCCCAACCGCGTACGCCAACGCCACCGCGATCACGACCGCCGACGCCGTCACCGCCACGACCGCGAGAGCCGACACCACCACGACCCCGAACGCCGTCACCGCCACGACCGCGAGAGGCGACGCCACCCCGACCCCGAACGCCGTCACCACCCCGAATACAACAGGCACCACCCCAAGCACCAGGCAACACGGCCACCAGCCCTAAAACCCAGACGAAACCTTGGGAGTGGCTGACACCGCTGCAGGTGGGCACGCCGCCTCGCCCCGGAACACCACCTCCGGGATGGAGAGAGGTGGCACGAGAGAACTGGCCACCAGAGGTGATGGCTGCCGCAGCGGGAGGTAGAGACAGACGCACGTCGCGTATCGTATGGGCAAACGGCCAAAGGTACCGCGTACGGATATCGGCCAGAGGAACGCGGGCCTTTGTGCCGGAGTAAAAGAACACGCAAGTATCATCAACACGCACAAAAAAAAAAAATAATAATAATAAAAAAAAATATATAAAAAATAAATAAAATAATAAATATATATGTATATGCATATTTATTTTAACCTGGAAAGAGCTAAAGGAAAACAGGTGGATTAAAACTGCAAGAGGGGGAGTGAAATTTTCTGGAAGCATACTCACATAATATAAGTGTGATCCAGCGAGAGCGGCAAACGGCATGGCCTGGAAAAGAGAACGAGTTTTAGGATATACTGGAGATGGCGCAGGGGGCGAAAATATGTTACTTACCTTGTTCTTTTTAGTTTTTTCCAGCACAACAAAACAATTGCAAAGTGCAAATTGTATGTCATGGCCGAATAGTGTTGGATAGTTGCGTGTGGCCATATCGATCCGGCCACATCGCAAATATCAATCTGGCCACAGCGCAAATATCGATCTGGCCGCATCGAATAACACCGGGCGATGCAAAGCCACTAGCTGGCGTTACGTGACCAACCAGCTGATCGTAACAGCGACACTGCTAACGGACGCCAAAGTTCAAAACGGAGGCGCGCGATTTGAAAGACGCAAAATTCACTGCTAACGGACGCCAAAAATTCAAAACATAGGCGCGCGATTTGAAAGACGCAAAATTAAGTGGAAGGCTTCCACTTCCGGAGAAAGAGGGGAGTGTGAGGAGCCATATTCAAGTATAGCGCCTCACAGAAGGCGATTGCACTTATAGCCGCAGCCGGACCTGAGTTGCGGCGAATTTGCATGCTGTCTCGCTCTGGCACAGGATGTCAGCGCTAAGGTACGTGTTTGGCACATGGGAGCCGCAAAACACGTACCGTAGAAGTCGTGGCAAAGTGCCGTTGGTGTGCGAGCGGTGCATCCACGAGATATAGTGATCACCGTCACACCAACGACAGGCGTGATCAGCAACGAGAAACCGTTGTTGCTAGGCAAATCTCACTGGAACGATCACGCCACCTTTGCCCTTGGCGCGACATTGGCAGCGCTGACAGGCCCCGGTCAAGCGAGACAGCACAAGGGTATAAAAGGAGCCGCCTTTGACAGAGCGGCAAGTTAGTTCAAGAGGCAGTTCAAGAGTCAGTACAGAAGTCAGTACAAGAGTTGAGACAAGAGTGAACCCAAAGTTAGAGTGAGTGCGAAGTGGAAAGTGAGCGCGAAACATAAAGTGAACCAAGGACTCAAAGAGCAAGAAATCCTACGCGAAAGGATAATTTAAGAATTAAAAGGATTCATATCGCAATCAGGACAAAGCAGATCGTGTCCTTAGCGATTAACAAATACTTTACTAAGAAATCGATACGCGGAATTTAGCAAGCCTTGGGGTGCGTTGCATTTGCGAAGCAACCTCAAATTAAAACCAAGTATCAGACAAGTGAGCCTGGCGAAGGACGGGTGAAGCTAAAGCCAGAACCTGAGAGTAAGCGACACTATTGGCGAAATCCTTGTGGTAACAAGGAGGCCATAGTAGAGCCTGGCGAATTCGAGCGTTGCTAGCTAAAACCTCGTTTAGTAGGCGTAACATTGACTCTGAATATTTGGTGCAACGAGAGCGCCAGCATTGCAAATAAAACCACGACACAAGAGCCGTACGATTTACTAAACTCTAATAAGAAATATCATTAAGTGCACAGCTCAATTGTAAAACCCAACGTGAAAACAAGCAGAGAGTGCAGTTTTAAAATATATGTATAAAAGCAAAACCTAATTGTGTTATTATTGCCGCAGCCGCCACAAATATAAATTTGTTGGCACGTACCCTCAGCACCGCGAGAGTTAGCCCAGCTAAAAACCGCGTAACTTTAGGTTCGTTACAGTATTGTAAATACCTTTTTATTTGCTAAGTTTGACGTAAAGTCCTCAATTGTAGGAATTAAGAAATGCTCCCTTCTAATGCATTTGTTAAGGGGCTTTGGATCCAAACACAACCGTATAGATCCATCTGGCTTATCAGCAATTTGTAAATTATTTACCCAATCTGTTGGGTAACTTACAGGCGAAATGATTTCTTCCTTGACCATTTTTTCTAATTCTAATTTAAGTTTTTCCATTAACGATATTGGAATTCTTTTACGATAATGCAATTTTGGAACAGAGTTTTCTTTTAATACAATTTTAACGGTTCCTGGAATTTTACCTACCCCAGTAAATAGGTCCAAATGCTTTACTAAAAATTTGTCCTTCTCACTAGGCAACAATCTTACAGAGTTGATGTCAGCACGTTTAACCAAACCAAATTGAATAGAGGTTTCCAATCCCAATAATGGCTCACATTTGTTGTCGACAACCAGAAATTCAGCTTCATTTTTACTTTTCTGTGTTTTATCTAAGCATTTTAAAATTACTTATCCGAAAACCTTAATTTTGTTGCTGCTATAATCAAGTATTAAAAAATTTGTGTCTTCATTATCTATCTTAACTTTTAACTTTCTTATTAAAGACAAAGGAAAGCAATTCACATCAGCTCCAGTATCAATCTTAAAATTTATTTTTTGATTTCCAATACTATATTCTTTGTTCCAGCGAGGTTTTTCTATCCAATTTATTCTAGACGAAAACACAGTTTGATTGTAATTTCTGTTTTTGTTCACATTAACTACTTTACCATTTTCTTTCCAGTTGATTGACTTGCCTTCCTTATTGTTGCTGTCATTCTTGTTGTCGCTTTTTCCAATATTTCGTTGCCCATCATTTTCGTTTTGCTTTCCTTGTTTGCACCATTTACTAAAATGTCCCAGTCGACCACAGGATCTGCAAGTGACACCAATTGCCTTGCAGTTACGAAGGTGTGCTGATGTAAATGGGGCCCTACAGTTGTAGCATAAGCGTTCCTTTGCAGCCACCTTAAATCTCCCTTGCGATACTTGATCAACGGCATGCGATATTTGATCAATAGCATGCACTGCTGTTGCTGACACATTCATATCCAAATATTGTTTGTTGATGCTTGCCGCTTCAAATGTTTTGCACTTTTCGATGACAGTTGCGAGTGACTCATTATGTGCATCCAAAAGTTTAAGCTGTAGCTTTTTGTCGTGTACTCCTATTATAATGCGATCACGCAGCAAGCGATTTTCATACAATTTGCCACAGCTACATTTGAACTCACAAAATTGCATTTGTTTCCGCAATTCAGTTTCCAATTCAGCAAATTGTTGTTTTTCCTTTTGCATTAATGTGTTGAATTTAAACGATTCCATTGTAATATTACGCCGAGGTAGGCAATATTCATCGAAAAATTTTAAAATCCCATTCAATTATTTTTCGATTATTTTCTGATGCTGCTTGCTGTTGTTGTTTTCCCTCTACTGGCGCTACTTGCTGTTGTTCTTCTCCCCTTACTGGAGCTGCTTCCTGTTGTTGTTCTCCCTCTACTGAAGCTGCTTCCTGTTGTATTTTTAAACCCAAAAGTCCCTCTGATGTGCCATCATTTGGATACAAAGTGTTGTAAATTTCCAGAGCCTGCTGTCCACTTAACCAAAGAAATGTTGCTATTTTCTTTGATTCCGGTTGGTCATTTATCCCGTTTGCCATTAAATACATCAGAAATTGTCGCTTCCATGCTGGCCATTTATTTGGCAAGTCAGCACAATCAAGCGGTTCAGGTAAGCGGTCTATTATCGACATGTTCTTAAATTATGCGTAATTTCAAGAAATATTTATAGATATGCCTTCCTTCAGCTCTGATGTTGTTTTCTTGATCTCGTTTAGATCATAAGAATCACTGATGGCTCTGATTTTTTCAGATTACTGTTCTTAGATACGTGCATACACAAATGTTCTTTATCACGTGCGAATGTTTTAATTTGCACCACTGCACAGAATGCAGTGTACATTCACTTTTGTTGTTCTTCCACTTCTGACACCATGTAATAATTATGTTTAATTATTATTATTTAATTATTAATATCTTTATTAATGTGCTTCATGCGTGTGTTCTTCATTACATTACATTCTTCTTTCTTTCTTACAAGTCCGCTAGCGATCATAACTAGATCTTCGATATTATATCATATAAATATCGTAAGTATCGATACATAACCAGGGGTGGTCTTTTAGTCATTATAAGATAACATTATACTATTATTACAGTACGGCAAAGCAAAAAAAAATTGCATTTGCCGTTGCTTCTTCCGGTATCGCAGCCACTTTACTAAATGGTGGTCGCACAGCGCATTCTACACTTAAGATTCAATTTAATTTGATTCATTTAGAAACACCACATTGCTCAATTTCAAAGCAATCTAATATTGCTGCTGTGCTCAAAGATTGCAAGCTTATTGTTTGGGATGAGTGTACTGTGGCCCATAAAGGTGCTTTTGAAGCTGTAGATCGATTTTTGAAAGACATTCGAGATAGTGAATACTTAATGGGTGCCATAAATGTTCTCTTAGCTGGTGATTTTCGACAAACTCTTCTAGTGTTATATAAATGTTTCATTGTATTTGATATAAAATAATAAAGATTCTAAAGTAGATAAATTTGTGTGTGCTTTACTTGTTCCCCTTTTCCCCTATCCCCCTTTCAGCGAGTGCGCCTCACCCACATAGCCTGCGTGGGGCAAACCTGAGGGGTATGCTAGCGAATCCTCCGAGTTTTACTCTAGATTCTGCGATGCCTGCCTCTTGGGTATGTCCCACGTGAAGCGACAAGTGGGGAATACCCAGGCGTTGCAGCTGTGAATGATCGGGTGGAGGATGGGCACGCATTCCGAGTCTTACTCTGTTCGTGACAAAAACCTTTCACTCGTATCTCTCACACGCCGGCTGGTGACTGGTGCGGGAGTTACAGTCTTGTGTCCGGGGAAGACGAGGAGGCCTCCTGTCTGAGACTGATTAGGTGCTTTATATAAAATCACATGTATAAATATACATATGCGAGAATGACTTTAGAACATGCTGGAAGGGAGCTTGCGAAATAAATCGACTGTATTGCTTGGAGTACAAAATAAGACTGAATATTTATTACAATAAAGTATGTGTATGTATGAGTGTAGGAGAATGTGTTTGATCGTCAGAGTTCTTGCATGTTGGCGATATTGTTGTTGGTTGTTGTCCATCGCAAGGCTTGCAGGTGCCAAGTCTGCGCTGTTTTTCTGTGTTAATTTTCATTTTTTATACTCGATACCGAAGGTATCCACCAAATTTGGTGCCAAGATAGGCGATGATGACCCCCCAAAAACTGCATCAAAAGTTTGGATGCCAAGCCCACCAATACCGCCCTAGCCGCCCCCAGCTGCCCCAACGCTTCGTCAAAAACGAGAATGCGTGTATCTTCCAGATTTGTGGAGCTAGAGCCACCAAATTTGGTAGAAAGATAGCTGGTAACGAACCCCAAAAAACTGCATCAAAGTTTTGGAGTCACGCCCACCCATTCCGCCCCCAGCCCGCTCGCTTTTTAAAATCAAAAAAGTCTATATCTCCCACAGTTTTTGAGCTAGAGCCACCAAATTTGGTGCCAAGATAGGCGATGATGACCCCCCAAAAACTGCTTCAAAAGTTTGGATGCCACGCCCACCAATACCGCCCTAGCCGCCCCCAGCTGCCCCAACGCTTCGTCAAAAACGAGAATGCGTGTATCTTCCAGATTTGTGGAGCTAGAGCCACCAAATTTGGTAGGCAGATAGCTGGTAACGAACCCCAAAAAACTGCATCAAAGTTTTGGAGTCCCGCCCACCCATTCCGCCCCCAGCCCCCTCGCTTTTTAAAATCAAAAAAGTCTATATCTCCCACAGTTTTTGAGCTAGAGCCACCAAATTTGGTGCCAAGATAGGCGATGATGACCCCCCAAAAACTGCATCAAAAGTTTGGATGCCACGCCCAGCCATACTGCCCCCAGCCCCCCTTTCCCCTATCTTTACAAACTTCGAGCTAGAGTCACCAAATTTGGTATGAAGATAGCAATTGACATTCCACAAAGATCTGCATCAAAAATTTGGATGCCACGCCCAGCCATACTGCCCCCAGCCCCCCTTTCCCCTTTCTTTACAAACTTCGAGCTGGAGTCACCAAATTTGGTATGAAGATAGCAATTGACATTCCACAAAGAGCTGCATCAAAAATTTGGATGCCACGCCAACCCATACCGCCCCTTTCCCCCACATTTCACAAAATTTGAGCTAGAGTCACCAAATTTGGTATGAAGATAGCAATTGACATTCCACATAGATCTGCATCATAAATTTGGATGCCACGCCCAGCCAAACCGCCCCCAGCCCCCCTTTCAACAGCTCTTACAAACTTCGAGCTAGAGTCAGCAAATTTGGAAGGAAAGTAGCAATTGACATTCCACATAGATCTGCAGCAAAACTTTGGATGCCACGCCCACCCATTGCGCCTCCAGCCACCCTTCCCCCACATTTAACAATTTTCGAGCTAGAGTCACCAAATTTGGTGTGAAGATAGCAATTGACATTCCACAAAGATCTGCATCAAAAATTTGGACGCCATGCCCAGCCATACTGCCCCCAGCCCCCGTTTCCCCACTCTTTACAAACTTCGAGCTGGATTCACCAAATTTGGTATGAAGACAGCAATTGACATTTCACAAAGATCTGCAGTAAAAATTTAGATGCCACACCCAACCATACCGCCCCTAGCTCCTCTTTCCCCACCTTTTACAAACTTCGAGCTAGAGTCACCAAATTTGGTATGAAGATAGCAATTGAAATTTCGCCCCCAGCCCCCCTTTCAAAAGCTCTTACAAACTTTCAGCTAGAGTCACCAAATTTGGAAAGAAGATAGTTGGTGGCATCCCTATCTGCATCGGAGAATCTTTAAGGCAGCGTACACCCCTGCCCCATCCGTACCCCTTTGCAATCAGGCCTCTTTTTACCTGTTTTAATACTGTTATCGAGTATGCCGCAGTCGGTTGCGTCCGACTGCAACGTATCCACTTGTTTTTTTTTATTATTGGACGTAGATGTACTAACGAACAGTACAGTCAAGTGGCCCAACGATACCAAGCACCGGCTTGTTAACGCGCGGACCCACTCACAATGCGACCCGCCTCCCGCCCATCCTACCGAGGGGGGCTCCGCTTATCGTGCGGTTACGATGATCGCGAACATGCAGACAAATGACACAAAACTAACTTTTTAATAGAGCAAGTAGTTTAGTGGGAAAGATCGTTATAAATAGAACACAGAATACGAAAAGTGTTATGAAGAGCATAATTAGAACTACAAGTTTGAAGAGATATAGGTACAAAATTTCTAGTATTTCTAATAGGAACAGCAAAGTTAATTTGGTTAATTAATTCAGAAGAATCAATTTCACCAATAATTAATTTGTGAAAAAAGGAAAATGCTAGCATTATTCTATGATCGTTAAGAGAAGGAAGATCTATTAGTAAAAGTCTACTACGATAAGATGGCAAATTATTGTTAGTATCATAGTTAAGACCTCTAAGTGCGAAAAGCAGAAATTGTTTTTGTACCGATTCTATTTTATTCTGATGAATTTCGTATTTGGGAAACCATATACAAGATCCATATTCCAGAATCGGTCGTACATGAGAAGTATACAGAGTTTTTGTTAAGTAGGGATCGTTGAACTCCTTCGACAAGCGCTTAATGAAGCCCAAGACACCGGATTAATTATTTTTTTTTTTAATTATTATATTTATTTATTTATTTATTTATTTGCATTTTCCTAGTGCTACAAGTTATATAACTTTTATTTTAGTGCACTAGTCACAATTTTTAATCATTAACTTAGTATCATTTATTATAATTTAGTAACCTACCCTATTCTTAGTTATTAGTAACAATTTTATTTTCAAATTAAGTAATATTTCTAAGAGTATTAGT
The DNA here is from genome assembly GCA_030179655.1 of Scaptomyza flava. Classification (NCBI taxonomy): domain Eukaryota; kingdom Metazoa; phylum Arthropoda; class Insecta; order Diptera; family Drosophilidae; genus Scaptomyza; species Scaptomyza flava. The sequence goes on from JARNME010000269.1 coordinate 26,874, forward strand.
ATTTGTTTAATTTTCTGATTGAATATGTTTATTATTACAATGGCTTTGAATTTGGGTTTATGGTTTATCTAATTTAATGTGTCTTATAGATCTAATTGTTTTTTATTTTTTTATTTATTTATCTTTTTTTTTTATTTATTTATTTTTTTTTTTTTTTTATCTACTAAAGTGTGCTTTTAACTTATTACTAAACAAAGATGCGCTCTTGGTACATTTTAAATCTGACGGTAATTTATTCCAGAGTCGAACAGCAGAGACATAGAATTGCCTATTTGAGCATGACAATTTGGTTCGTATACTTATTAGGTTGTTAACTCTTTGTGATGAAGTAAATCTTAAAAAATCATATAAATAGTCTGGCTTTTTAGTAAAGATAATTTTATGTAGGAGGACGAGTATTTTAAAATCTATTAGATGCGCAAAATCAAGATCGGCAAGCTTCTTCGCATAGTCAGTTACGTGGTCAATTCTTTTCAGCCCTTACACGAACCGAGCAATATTATTAAATGTGACTTTGAGTTTATGTAGGCTAGCTGCATCGCATTTGCCAAAATTTCAATACCGTATAAAAGGATGGGTATCAGTAAGGTTTTTGCGATCATTGTTCTTATTTTAATTGGCAAAAATTGCTGGGTCGGGGAAAGTTGTCGGAGGGCTCCATATGTTTTCCCCACAGCTTTATTTACCTGGTCGTTCCAGGCCAGGGTTCTATTAAACGTTATCCCGAGATTAACGGCCTTGTCAACAAAATCTATAGATTTATTGTCTACTCTAAGTTTAGTAAGATTATCAGTATTCAGGTACTTTTTATACATAACTAAACACTTAGATTTTGACGGATTTATACACAAACCATTTTCCTTAGCCCACACACTAATACGTAACAGATCAGCATTACACATTTCAATACATTCATTTATTTGATAAATGGGACGACTAACATACATTTGAACATCATCAGCATACATATGTACTTCACAATTGGACAGGGCACTCGGCAAATCATTAATATAAATAGAGAAAGGAGAGGTCCTAGTATAGAGCCCTGCGGAACACCACGTGTTACTGACATTAAACTTGAAGTAGCACTCTGGGTTACAACGGCTTGTTTCCTATTTTTTAGGTATGAGGACATTAGTTTAATTGCGGTTTGCGAAAAATAAAACATATTGCTTAGCTTTGTCAATAAAATTTCGTGATTTACCGTGTCGAATGCTTTGCTATAGTCTAGAAGTGTAAGCAGCGTCACATCACTATCATCCATTTTTGCCCGAATGTCCTCAACTACCTTTAAAATCGCCGTTGTACAACTCATATTCGCCCTAAAGCCAGATTGCTTTTTGTTCAGAAGCGAATTTGTATTAATGAAGCTATTAATTTGTCTTGCCAATAGTTTTTCAAATACCTTAGATAAGAAAGGTAGTATAGCAATTGGCCTGAACTCGTTGTTTAGTTTTGGAATGGGTATAATTTTTGCCAGTTTCCAATGCTCTGGGAAAGTGGAGGATGTAATGGCAGTATTTATAACGTGTGTTATGTGACCGATTATGTGTGGCAAAATTAATTTTATGAATTTTGGGCTTGTGTTGTCTAAGCCTATAGCGTTTGATTTAATTTTTAGCATTTCATGCAGGACATCACATTGGTTGACACATACAAATTCAAAACAATTGCTACAGTTGATTAACGGCACACAGTTTACGTACGGATTACTCACAGTTATTGGAACATTTAAGCTAACAAATTTGTTGTTAAGTACATCTACATCTTCGTCATCACATATCACAGATTTTCCTTTTCCAACACCCATATTGCTTAATGTCTTCCAGGTTTCTTTGGTAGATATTGCACTACTAAACTTATTACTAAAGAAATTTCGCTTAGCATTTTTAATAGATTCATTAACGTTTCGTCTGTTAGTTTTAAAGAGTCGATAGTAATAGTCCGTCCTGTAACGTTTCCATTTATCGTACGCCTCATCCCTCTTTTTTATTGCACTTTTAATATCATTATTAAACCAAGACTTGAGAGTTGGTTTTGCAATTTTAGTTCTCAGTGGAATAAACTTATTGAAGAGATAATCAACGTTATGCTGCAGCAGGGTTATTTGGGTGTCAACGGATGGGAGGCGGTAAATGCCATCCCAGTCACAAGTGCAGCATGCTTCAAATAGGGATTGTTGGTCAATGTTTTTAAAATCTCTAAAAGTAATTGTTTGTTTTGAATATATAAAATGCATATCATAAGTCAGGAAGATAAGGTCATGCTTAGAGAACGCCGGTACAGATAGTTGGTCATATAGTAATATGTTGTCTTTATTATTAACAAATATAACGTCTAGTAGCTTACTTGTATTGCGTGAGTAATGCGTCGGTATCGTCGAGTTTGCTAGTGACAAGCCAAGTGACAGCATTTCATCAGTTAGATGTTGTTCTGTTAGAACATTACTGTTCAAGTCACCTGTTAATATAACGTCAGTATACCTCAGTGTTAAATTCGATATCAAATCTATAAGGCTAGAGTAGTCAATATTCTTGTGTGGTCTATAAATACAACCAACAAGCAGTTTTTTATCACAGATTGAATTAGTAATGTTAATAAAAATATACTCTATTGGACTGTCAACTGGCTGTTTACATACAACTTTACACTTCAGTCTATTTGTGGCAAATATTGCAACTCCCCCTGCGTGACAGACACGATCAGAACGATACAAGTTGTAACCAGGACAGACAATTGACGAATTCTCCAACTCAGGGACAAACCACGTTTCTGAAACACACACAATATCAACATTTGAATTTACAAACATATAGCTAAACTCCTCCATCTTATTACATAGACTCTGACCATTTAAGTGACATATTTTAAGACCAGATTTATGTTTAGTTAAAACCCTTATCATTGCTTGGCTGTTTGATCTGGGTAAATTTATATTGGGAGACATTTAAATTGATAATAAAATCCTACCAATAGCACACCTAAACTGCGTTGATATAGAGAAAGCATCGAAGAGCACACATAAATATTAAAAGCTAAAATTAAGAGATAATAATTACATCTATCATTTGAGAGAGCAAACTTACAAACAACAACCACTAAGTAAAAACTAGGCACGAAAAAGATCCGCTGCTGACGTCGAGCTTTCTGCACACAGTTGAGAGAGCTGTTGTGCACTCTCTATGCAGATTGCTTCTCCTCTCTCCGTAAGCTTAACATGGACAAGAGAGCGACGGCAAAAAACAGCAGTGAGTTGTTTTTGCTTTTTCATTCTTATCGCTTGTTTGAAGATGTTGTAATTTACTTTACATTGTTCATTTATGTAAATTGGGACCGAACCGCGTGTCTCAATCCCGATCAATTGTAGGTTAAGCTGCTGCTTATTCGTGCGCCTAAACTGACCTGCCGCGCGTAGCAGATTAATTTTATCATGTGTTTTGTCGAACCGCATTAATATTGTGGGGTCAGCAACCGTCGTGGTAGATTGCCTGACCCTAAAAATGTCACGAAGTCGCGGCGCCGGTGTGACACCAAGTGAAAAACAAAGTGTATTAAACATTGTCCGCAGCTGCTCACCCTCTACCACCGGCACGCCATGTAGCCTAAGCTCAGTGGCTACACCTGCGTTGGCCTGGGCGTTGAGCTTGGCCTCCAAGGTGGCCAACTTTGTTTTAAGCAGCTGCGAGTCGGCAGCATCTTTCTCCAGTTGTAGCACACGTTGCGTTAGGCCCTGCAAATCAGCACTCATGCTGTCCAGCCTGGCATTAAGCGCAGCTAGAATGCGTTCCTCGCCTTCAAGTACCTTCGCCGCAATCACGCCTGCTTGCTCATCAAAACGTTGATTTATGAGCTTTAAGATTGCGGCCCCATCAATGGGCTTGCTGGTTTTAATCTCGCCGGCTGAATTCTCGCGTTGTCGCTTTGTGATGGGTGCCATGCTGATACGTTTTATTTGTTCGACGGTGTAATTGAGTGATTTTCGTTTGTTATTGAGTGTTCTTCCGTGTCCCTTGTACGCCGTGTACTCTTCGTCGTTCCTATGTGTGAGTGTTTTTGATGTTGTGCTTTGCACTTGCAGTTGTTATTGTTTTTCTTTGCTCCCGCGCAGACAATTTATATGCGAAAATATTTTATTTGTGCACTTTAGCTTCTAAGTGTAATGTTTTTTATTTTTATTTTTTAATTGCTTATTAGCATAACAAAACTGGCGTTTAACAGTCCTGTTTTATGAATACTAAGACTTTAAATAATAAACAGAAACTCGGAGCTTGTGAAAACACGACTGCAGGGCTTTGCTTCTCTTCTTTTATGATGCTCGATTAGAAATTGAAGAAATATGATTGTCAAACTTAAGCTTTGGTTCCATGACGATGCCCAAATCGTCAACCCATTCAATTCTATCTAGTGGTTTGTTGTCAAGAACATATATATTAAAAAAGGGCAAAGATCTAAAAAACGACATTACTTACTATTTGTTAAGTAGGGATCGTTGAACTCCTTCGACCAGCGCTTAATGAAGCCCAAGACACCGGATGCTCGATTAGAAATTGAAGGAATATGATTGTCAAACTTAAGCTTTGGGTCCATGACGATGCCCAAATCGTCAACCCATTCAATTCTATCTAGTGGTTTGTTGTCAAGAACATATATATTAAAAAAGGGCAAAGATCTAAAAAATGACATTACTTTACAATTAAGATTTAAAAAATTTATTTTACACCACATTTGAAAGTTATATAAATCTCTTTGAAGCTGTTGTGCAGCTAGGGGAGTTGCAGCTGACGTGCATAATTTTACATCATCAGCGTACATCAAAACCCGAGAGAACCTTATAGCCGATGGAAGATCGTTTATAAACAAAATAAATAATAAAGGACCAAGATGACTACCCTGTGGAACGCCTGAAGTGACCTGAACCTTTTTGGAAACGGACCCTTTAAATAAAACCCTCTGAGTTCTAAGAGTTAGGTAGTCTTTAATCCAAAGAACTAGAATATTTGAAAAGCCAAAGAGTTCTAGTTTATGTATTAGGAGATGCTGATCTACAGAGTCGAAAGCCTTAATAAAATCAGTATAAATAACATTAGTCTGCAATTTGTCCTGAAAACCCTTGATAACAAACGAAGTAAATTCTAACAAGTTAGTGGTAGTAGATCTTTGTTTCATAAATCCGTGCTGACACGGTGAACTAATAGATTTGCAAAGGTGTTGAAGATGGGAGGTTATTAATTTTTCAAAAATCTTAGGAATAGCCAACTAGATGCAGATATGCTGTCAGGTGAACTTCCCCTATTGGCACAGCCTAGGGACGAAATGAAAGCCGAGCACATGTTCGAGCAAAAATTTCAAGTTCACCTGAGCAGCAAAAGGGAGTGGACATCTCTTGAAGAGGTCCACCAAATGAAATCCCACACCATCAAATGGTACACCGATGGATCCCTTACCAACCAAGGCTCAGGTCTTGGAGTGGTAGGCTCTCGGCTAAAATACCATGAGTCCCTAGGTAAGCACACCAGCATCTTCCAGGCTGAGGTATGTGCAATAGGGAGGTGTGTGGACTTTAATCTGAAGCGTAACTATCGGAATAGGGATATAGCTATATTGTCAGATAGCCAAGCAGCCATTATGGCACTCAGCAAGATCGAAATTAGGTCGAAGGTAGTTCGCGAGGTGCGAACCAAGCTAAACACTCTGGGACTACATAATAGGCTAACCCTAAGATGGGTCCCAGGACATGTTAACATAGCTGGGAACGAAGAGGCAGACAAGCAAGCAAGGCTGGGGGCAGCGACACCCCTCATAGGGCCCGAGCCGTACTGTGGGATAGGAAGAAGCACAACACGGCAGGTACTTAGGAGTGAAGAGAAACTCTTGCGCGAAATGAGCTGGGCGCAGTCCCCAGGACTCAGACAAGCCAAGTGTCTTCTTGGAACTTACAATCTGAAAAGATTCAAGCAGATTATAAATATGGGAAATAATAGACTCAGGATAATCACCGGTCTTTTGACAGGACACTGCAGACTAAGGGGTCACCTAGCCAAGCTAGGAATCGTTAGTAATGATACATGTAGATTCTGCGATATGGAAAGGGAATCCTCCTTGCATATCATAGCAGAATGTGTAGCCTTAGTGAGGAAGAGAAGCAGGTTTCTAGGAAAACATGTTATTCAGCTCACTGACCTGAAGACCATCAATCCAGTAAATATACTTGCCTTCGTACAAGGACTGGGTCTGATGGAAGAGCTTTAAGCCAAGAAGGGGGCACAATAGATCTTTTAGGTCGCAGTGCACTTCACCCCAATTATAATAATAATAGGAATAACAGACAACTTGGAGATACCCCTAAAATTTTGAACATTAGATATGTTTCCTTTTTTATGGAGAGGAATAATAAATGACTCTTTCCAAATTTTTGGAAAGGAGCCTAACTCCAGGGACAAGTTAAACATTTTAAGCAACGGCTTTAAAAACATTTAGATTATTTAAAAGTGAGTTTTCAGTGATTTTCAGTCCAAAGATGCGATTCGAGCCATTCACCTGATAAGGGTAAGGCAAACCGACTTGAGACTGAAATGAACTATAAGTCGTTTGAAAAAATTGGGCAAATATATTTGCAATCTCCTGATCAGAATTGGCCTTCGTTTCCTCAAAGAATACTTCCATTGGGAGTGTCGATGACCTACGCTTCGCATTAACAAAATCAAAAACCGCCTTGGATCCTGCTGATACTGTAATCTACACCGAGTCAGGTAATTCTTATAACATTGGTTATTTAAGATATCAAAACTGGCACGAGCAATCAAGTATTCAGAGTAGGCTACCGATGAGCCGTTTTATCTAAATCTCTTGTAGAGTTTAGATTTTCGATTTTTGCGAATTGTCAACTCTCGGGTAAACCACACTGGTTTGTTAGACCTGTTTAGCTTACCAACCGGGACACATAAAGCAAATAAAGAATATAAGGTATTATAAAAAATACTGATTGCCACGTCCAAGTCGTCAGACTCGTAGAGGGGAGACCAGTCGTTTTGGTATAAAAGCAGGGCGAGTCCCTCAAAATCAGTTTTCCGAAATTGACGAACTCGACTCAAAGACATTTTGACATTGCAACGCGTCCGGGAAGGTAAATTAATCAACAGCTCCAACGTAGGATGGTATAAGTCTTCGGGATAAGATACAGGCTGGGAACGGGAAACGGATGAAGATGATGAATCCAAAACAAAAATCAGATCAAGCATTTTATTAAGAGTATTAGGGATAGCATTAATTTGACTCAATGACATCCCAAGTAAATCGATTAAAAAGAGGTAATGACATGGAAAGGGAAAGAAAGACTATTAAGGTATAAACTAGTAAGTTTACTACAAAGACCTCTTACATTCTGATAGCCAAGTAACTGTTTTTTGAACTATCAGTAATCGGGAGAGTTAACTTAGAACCAACCACCGGAAGGGGAGATACAATCGGGTTCCGATTTTTTTTTTTCTTGCTGTATACTCTTTCACAATTATGTGTTCTGGCCAAAATTCTTTGCAGCATATAGTGCAAAAATCTTGATTCGAAACACTGATTTTAAAAGACGAAATGCTCCGATCATAAGCAAATTTGAATTTCTCCACCGTGAAATTGGCATTCTATTTGGCCTTGATATAGACCTTGACATCATCTGATGTTAAATCAGGGGGAAGCCTTGAAACAAATTTTTTTTTTAAAGTGGAACAGCAACAAATTTTTTAATTATATCCTCCACTGAGGCTGGTTTGGAAGACTCAGTCTCGGATAATTGAATATTTGGCTCTTTAAGTTTGATAGAATTTTTTTGTTGATTAACATCAACACTATTAACCACCAAAGGAACCGAAGGATCGGGATCAGATAAGACGATATCCATGGGAATTATTGGTATATCATCTAAGTTTTCGATAACTTTAGTAGAAGGGACATGAAGATTTTTATTTACTTTACACTGTGGTGTCGGAGCGTTTGGAGTATTTTCCGACGTCTAAGAGCCCGATAACTGCCCAACGTTAGCCTCTTTACGCTTTGGAGAATCCTGTACGAGATTTTTCTCGCTAAGGTTTCTCTGAACCGATGAGAATTTTTCACACAGTTTATTCAACTGGCAGAAAACGCCCTCTAAGCCAAGTTGAGTTTCTATAAAGCTTGCAATGTCTTTTTATACTCGATACCGATGGTAAAGAGTATATTGGTTTTGTGCAGTGTCCGTCATGGTGTCTGTCCGTCTGTCCGTCTGTCCGTCCGTATGGTTACAAGTTTTTTCCACACCCTTCAAGCTAGAGACTTGAAACTTTCCAATTCTCTTTAACTATGGGATAGTAAATTAAAGTGTCAAGATGGGGGTTCTACGATAAATGGGGGGCTGGCAAATCGATAAATTCGATAACTCAAAACCATAAATCCACATATTTCGCACATCCTTACAGCTAGAACTACCAAATTTGGTCATCAGATAGCTACTATCAACCCCCAAAAACTGCATCAGTAATTTTGGAGCCACGCCCACCCATTCCACCCCCAGCCCCATCGCATTTTAAAGTCAAAAAATTCTTTATCTCCCACAGTTTTTGAGCAATAGCCACCAAATTTGGTCCCAAGATATGTGATGATGACCCCCCAAAAACTGCATCAAAAGTTTGGATACCACGCCCACCGATACTGATAGCTGGCCTGTTTTTACCGGTTTTAATACTGGTATCGAGTATACCGCAGTCGGTTGCGTCCGACTGCAACGTTTCCACTTGTTTTTTCTCCAAGCATGACCAACACGGCCACTCTAAATTAGTAACCTCCAAGAGGTCTGAGGCACGGCCATTAATGCCAGCACATTGCACATTTGTGCACATCCAGCAGCAGACAAAACCCATTTTTGAGTTTGCGCGGACTTGGCAATTCGCATAGCAGCAGACGGGCATTTTTATTGAGTTTATTAAAAGAAATTAAATTACGAAAAAATAAAATGAAATAAAAATATCGCTGAAGAAAACTGTTATTATTAATATACAGTTGCAGACTGCAGTTTGTTGTTGTGCTTGGAAACACTTTAAAACAAATGCAAATTAAATCGTTAATTTACTGTCCACTTTGGGTTTAGGCAAACCGACAAAACACAAAGTCATAAAACTATTAGTTTACACAAAGACGCGAAATTAATAGCAGAAATAAAACGCACAATAGTAAAAAAAGCGAAGCGCATAAAAAAAACACGTCCGTTGCAATGCAAAGCAAGACGACGATTGATTTATGCTGGTAGTACGTTCATGCCGGGGAGATGGGGCATGCTAACTCCTCCCCCCCCCCCCCGCAGTCTGAAGAGATGGCCTTTGTGGGGATATGGCCGGATCGGAGAAGGGTGGCTAGGCGACGTGTTGTGGTTTTGCGCTGCAGAAGTTTTGCTCGATTCTTAGGCATTTGTGCTGGTATTGATGGATGTTGTTGTTGGTGTATGCCATTAACTCCGACGATATTAATTAATTAGACGATTATTATTAAACAAGAGTCTTAACGTTAAACAAAAGTGTTGTGTTGAAGGTATAACACGATAGTGATTTGTAAACTTTCATCTAATGCTAACGTTACATTTTGTTTACTTATTATCTCTCTTATATGTTGTATTTGTTCCTTATTAAATCACAATTTAGGGATAATGTTTAGTTTACTGGCTAAGAGGCTATCAACTATGTTGGTTACATGATCAGTTAGTGTGTCTTTATTGTAGTTTATCCTATTAATATATTATAATGAATAATAATAATAATAATAATAATAATAATAATAATAATAATAATAATAATAATAATAATAATAATAATAATAATAATAATAATAATAATAAAAGTAATAATAATAATAATAAGAATAAGAATAATAATAATAGTAATAATAATAATAATAATAATAATAATAATAATAATAATAATAATGATAATAATAATAATAATAATAATAATAATAATAATTTTTTTTGTATCGTGTATTGTTCCTTGTTAATGTGGGCTGTTATATTACTTAGTTCTATAATTATCTTGTGTTTCTGCCAGATCTTTGGAATTTGTGAGGTAGGCCAAATGCCGGCCTCCCCACAATACATTAATGGAAACAGCAGTATTATTATTTTGTATCATTACACAATATTATTATTATTATTATTTCAATCATTAAGATATTAAGACAAATGCGAAATACTATGAAGTAAATATTAATGGAATAAATGCAATGTCAACGTTAACAGACCTTAAGTTTAACATAAGTATGGTACGGTGAAGGGCATAGAATAAGCATAGTATAAGATAACTTAAGAGAGCAGCGCAAGAAGATCAGCGGTCGTGTGCACTCTCACACGATTCAGGTGTCGCGACCAACAAAGGCGAAAAAGGGCACGCTCAGGCCGAGCGGGAGGCGACGAGGGAATCGAGAAGCACAAGTGAATGCGAACGGACGTGACCGCGGGTGGCCCAAGAGAAGAGTATGATAAGCAAAGACAATTACAGTGTCAGAGACATTTAGAGAATAGAGTTTGAGATTGGCGTGAACTAGATTCCCCCTTGGAAGCTAATTAGAGATCTAAGCGGAACTAAGCAACGTGAGCTATGAAATAAAGGTTAGAATTATTCCAAATCCTTGAGTCTTCATTTCGTCCCGAGAGGCACTTAACGGTATACGCATACGCGCGCGGTTATATATATGTATACATGTGCACACGCGGTCAGCACGTTGCTAGGTGCGTCCCGAATTGTGTGGTTAACATCTGAGTGATCAACGGCACGCGTACTGTGGCTCGTCCCGTACGCTTCCCAAACCACTCAGTCGGTTCGGTAACGGAGCTTTGGCATCCGCGCGACCTCGACTTGCGAGGGAACATAACCTGTGCTATCGGTGGTACTTGTACTGCGATTTGTCCCGTACACCTCCCTGATCGCCAGCCGTCGCGGAATCTTGACCCCGGTATAGCGGCGGACTAGCTTGCCTCCAACTCGCGAATACGTTTCAGCAAATTTAAATATTTCTTGTAACGTTGAATCTTGGCCGGACTGAGTTTCATACCTAAGCCAATATCACTACTTTAAAAATTGGTTTGGATTTTTTCCAGTTCCGCTTATAGGTTTTGTCCGTCGTTGTCATCTATGTAGGTTTCCCGAGATAGATTTTAGTATGGTCCCCAGACCATTAATGAGAACTCTTTTACTTCTAGTGTGCGACAAGAGTGTATCTATTTTGTCTTTTACCTGTTTGATTTTGTTTCGTAAGACTTCTAATGATACTTTAAAGGTTGGGCAGTTATTGGAAGGATTCATAACTACGGGTCGATTTAGTTTGTTGTTGAGAATTATGTGTCGGTGTTTTTTTTTTTATTTTAATTTTTTTATTTTTTTTTCTTAACTGTTTTTCTAATTTTTTGTTTGTGTAACTTTTGACCTCTAGTTGTTAGGAAGGTGACGCCTTTGTCTCTACCTACTTTGTGTAGCGAAAATCTCGGTTTCATCTGTTTCAACAGTTATCTTTTCTAAATACCGTATCATTAGGCTTGACTTGGACTGTTGTCTCTCTGTCCTCGCTTAATTTAGCCAATCTTCTTTCTGTGGTCGCGTTTAAATGTTCCTGTACTTTTGGGCATATGACTTTTCTGAATTCGTTTAATTTTTTAAGGTAGTCGTGGTGGTTGTCGAATGTTATTGTTTTGTTGAATATGTGAGTTCTTCCGTGTAAGAGCTCGAAAGGAATATAGGAAGTGCTGGAGTGTATTGCATTGTTATATGTTGCTATCGCTTCTGCGAGTATTTGGTCATGCACACATTCTAGGCGTGCTTCCTTTCTCTTGGTCATGATTATCCTGTTTAGTTCGGCTAAAGTGGAATGCAGCCTTTCGACAAAAGCGTTGCCTGTTGATTGTTGGAATGAAGTTGTATGAGCTGTTATTTGGAATTGGGTTAAGAGGTCGTTGAATAGACTGCCAGAAAATTCTGCGCCCTGGTCGAAAATTATTTTATTTAGTGCGCCGTAGTGACTTATGAATTGTAATAGGGCATCGGCGACTTTTATTGAATTCCTATTGCTAAGGGGGTATGCTTACGCTAGCTTGGTGAATTTGTCGATAATGGTGAGGTTACAAGTATTATTAATGGAATATATGTCTATATGCACGACCGCCAATGGTCCCTCTGGGGCGGTTGGGGTTTGCATCAATGGTAAATGGGGGTGTCTTTCGTACTTGAGGGTTAGGCAGGTGTCGCAATCTTTTATTATTTTTGTGATAATGCCTTTAAAGTGCGGAAAATAAATGTCCCTTTTCAAATAGTTATATGTTTTATATATCCCCCTAAGATTGGTGTTAATGTGGTATGCACGAATTTTGTTTTCCTGGTCATGGGGGTTAGTGATTTCGGTTAGCCGTATTTTGCAGCGGGCAATTTTGTAGAAGTAATTTTCGGAGAAATAGTTATGATAGGACTCTTCTTTTATTTTGAAAATATCGTCTGGTGCAAATTTTGCGAATGTTTAATTCGGTTTCAGGATTGTTTGAAGGGTGTTCGTAACGGAGTTCTGTGATTATGTGTCATATTTTATAGACAAATGGTGTTTCTACTTGTCTTAACGTCGTTGTTCTGGTGCGGAATATTATTTGACAATTGAAGTGATTTAGTGGTTGTGAAGCGATTGGTATAATTTGTGGGTCTTCGTTTATGTTCAAGTTTGGTTCAATTCTGCTGAGTGCGTTAGTGACTACGTTTTGCGACCCTTTTTTGTTTACGACTTCGTAATCGTAAACGACTAGGATGGTTTCCCATCGAAGTATTTTTGGGTTCTGGCCTTTGTGTCCGATAGTGTCCTACTAGCGAAAGATATGGGTCTGTCATTAGTGGCTGGGCCTTTTGACAACACAGAGCCTATCGCATAATTACTTGCGTCTGTGGTCAACGTGAACGGTTTGTTGAACTAAGGGTATGTGAGTATGGGATCATTACTAAGAAGATCTTTCGACGTTTCGACTGCTTGATTAAATTCATCGTCTTTTATTATAGATTTCTTTCCTTTTAACTGTCTCGTTATGGGTTTAGTTATTTTCGCAAAGTCCTTTATGAATTTCCTGCAATACCCTAATAGTCTTAAAAATGACTTAATTTCCCTAGTTGTTTTCGGGCAGGGGAAGTCCTTGATGGCTTGAATCTTAAGTGGGTTTGGTTTGACTCCTTCCTGGGTGACGATGTGTCCCAGGAAGTCAATTTCCTTCCTTAAAAAGTTAGACTTGCTTGGTTGGATTTTTAGGTTTGCGTTTTGGAGTGTTGTGAATACAGATTTAATATCTGCTATATGTTTTTGGAGTGAGGGTGAGAATACTATTATGTTATTGACTTAGTCACCTAAGACGTTGTCCATAACGCGTTGGAACGTGGCAGGGGCGTTCTTGAGACCGAAGGGCATTCTCGTGAACTCATTATGCACATTTTCGACGGTGAATGCCGTCTTGCTTGCGTCGTGTGGGTTCATTTGAATTTGGTGAAAGCCACTTGCTAAGTCTATTGTTGTGAAATAGATGGTCTTTCCTAATCTGTCTAGTATATCTGCAATGTTCGGGATAGGGTATCTATCAGAGAAAGTTTTCTCATTTAATTTCCGAAAACCGATTAGCAAGCGCCACTTTTTTTTCGCTTGTGGTGTCACTTTTTTTGGGTACGACCCAGACGGGTGCACTCCAAGGGGAATGGCTGTTTTTTATGATGTTCTGTTCGAGTATTTTTGAAATTTGCTTTCGAACTGCGTCTTTATGTACAAATGGGTAACGGTAAGATTTTGTGTGAATCGGTATATTATCTGTTGTTGGGATAGAGTGTTTGACGGCGTTTGAGAACGTATTTTGATTGTTTTCGTCGTGGAAGAGTCTTTTGAATGACTTGCAAAGCTTGAGTATTGGTTGTTTTTCTTCGTTTTTGAGGTGTTGAATGTTTAATTGTTGGTCGTCCGGTCGTTCTGTATCTTTTGCCGCGGACATGCAGTTTAAGTATCGTCGGACGGGAGAAATTTTGTGTGGCTACAGCCCAATACTGAATTGGATCCAAAAACGTAAAAGCAACAGTTAAGCATGGCGGAGGAAGTGTGATAGTATGGGCCTGTATGTCGACAGCCGGCGTCGGATTTTGGCGTTTTTTGAGTTGACGATGGATAAGACTATGTACTTCAATATTCTTAAAGAAAATTTGCTCCAAAGCGCCGAAAAGTTAGGAATCCGACGTGATTTTCGGTTCTACCACGACAACGACCGCAAACATACGTCCGGAAAAGTGCAGCCCTGGCTCACCTGGAACTGCCCCCACGTTATGATTCCTCCGGCCCAGTCTCCAGATTTAAATGTCATTGAAAATTTGTGAGATATGGTGGAGAACAAGATCCGAAACAAATAAAGTTCCTTTTTATACTCGATACCGAAGGTAAAGAGTATATTGAGTTTGTGCAATGTCCGTCATGGTGTCTGTCCGTCTGTCCGTCTGTATGAACGCAACTTTTTTCCACACCCTTCAAGCTAGAGACTTGAAACTTTGCAATTCTAGTATCTATGGGATAGTAAATTAAAGTGTCAAGATTGGGGCTCTACGATAACTGGGGGGCTGGCAAATCGATAAATTCGATAACTCAAAAACGATAAATCCACATATTTCGTACATCATTACAGCTAGAACTACCAAATTTGGTGAGCAGATAGCTACTATCAACCCCCGCAAAACTGCATCAAGAATTTTGGAGCCACGCCCACCCATTCCGCCCCCAGCCCCCCCCCCTGCATTCTAAAGTCAAAAAAGTCTATATCTCCCACAGTTTTTGAGCTATAGCCACCAAATTTGGTGCCAAGTTAGGTGATGATGACCCCCCAAAAACTGCATCAAAAGTTTGGATGCCATGCCTATCGATACTGCCCTAGCCGCCCCCATCCACCCCAACGCTTCGTCAAAAACGGAAAAGCGTGTATCTTCCAGAGTTGTGGAGCTAGAGCCTCCAAATTTGGTAATCAGATAGCTGGTAACGACCCCAAAAGAACTGCATCAAAGTTTTGGAGCCACGCCTACCCATTTCGCCCCCCTTTCCCCACTTTTTACAATTTTCGAGCTAGAGTCACCATATTTGGTATGAAGACAGCAATTGACATTCCACACAGATCTGCATCAAAACTATGGATGCCACGCTCACTCATACCACCCCCAGCCCCCCTTTCCCCACTTTTTACAATTTTCGAGCTAGAGATACCAAATTTGGTATGAAGATAGCAATTGACATTCCACACAGATCTGCATCAAATCTTTGGATGCCACGCCCACCCATACCGCTCCCAGCCCCCCTTTCCCCACTTTTTACAATTTTCGAGCTAGAGTCACCAAATTTGGTATGAAGATAGCAATTGACATTCCACACAGATCTGCATCAAAACTATGGATGCAACGCTCACTCATACCACCCCCAGCCCCCCTTTCCGCACATTTTACAATTTTCGAGCCAGAGTTACCAAATTTGGTATGAAGATAGCAATTGACATTCCACACAGATCTGCATCAAAACTATGGATGCCACGCTCACTCATACCACCCCCAGCCCCGTTTTCCCCACTTTTTACAATTTTCGAGCTGGAGTCACCAAATTTGGTATGAAGATAGCAATTTACATTTCACAAAGATCTGCAGTAAAAATTTGGATGCCACACCCACCCATACCGCCCCCAGCCCCTCTTTCCCCACCATTACAAACTTCGAGCTAGAGTCACCAAATTTGGTATGAAGATAGCAATTGACATTTCGCAAAGATATTCAGTAAAAATTTAGATGCCACACCCACCCATACCGCCCCCAGCCCCCCTTTAAACAGCTCTTACAAACTTTCAGCTAGAGTCACCAAATTTGGAAGGAAGATAGTTGGTGGCATCCCCATCTGCATCGGAGAATCTTTAAGGCAGCGTACACCCCTGCCCCATCCGTACCCCTTTGCAATCAAGCCTCTTTTTACCTGTTTTAATACTGGTATCGAGTATACCGCAGTCGGTTGCGTCCGGCTGCAACGTTTCTACTTGTATAAATGTGATATAACATAAAACAAATTGGCGTATAAACATTTTTTGTTTTTCCTTTACTTTAAAATATATAGCACCTTAAACTTTTTATTTGACACTGCATCATTTAAGCTGTGAGTCACTGTCTATAGTGTATATAAAATAATTATCTCTATATATATAAAAGAGTGTGTCCTGATGATAATGGAAGAGCCACAGCCTAAACGAAAAGAGCTAGAAGGCTGAAATTTTCACACAATTTTCCATGCAGGTAGGAGGTGAGCACTAAGAAGGGAAGTTTTATTTGGACAACTCCTTCAAGTACCTCCCATACGATTTGGAGCACTTTTTACCCATTTTAAAAAACAAATTACAATTACAACAAGTACCCATTCCACTACTGTCGCCTGATTGTCGCACAAGCTGAGAGTTTGATTGCGAGCGAGAATACAAAAACAAAACAAATGCGCAGTGACGCCTTCGCGTCGCACAAGCAAAGTCATAAAAAAAAGGTTCTTACACTTGCAAAAAAAAAACGGATTTCCGCTTCTTAATGAATAAGTGCATACACAATTAAGTGAACAATGCGCTTGAAAATAATTTTCATAATTTTATGTACATGTATCACTTCGCACAGTGCACATTCTTTTTTTTTCAAATTTGTGTGCCTTTGACAATTGATTTACGACCCAAGTAGCGTTTGTTGTTGTTGTCAGTGTTGTTGTTGGGCCCGCACTGCTACTTTTTGTTGGTGTCATTGATTTTAAAAAACAACAACAATATAACAAGACTTGGTGCGTCCATTAAAATTTCCCACTCCAGAATATGTTATGGGGGTGGATTCGCCTACTTGCTGCTTATATAACTAAGACAAAACGTAACACACTAACATTATTGATATATTATTGATATACAATTTCGAATAAGCAAAGGGCGTTCACATAAGCGCGCGTGTTGCTCTTATGATAATCAGATAATTTGAAATCTCGCTCCGATCATGCTCCTTTGTTGTTGCTCATTTACGTTCACTCTCTATTTTATTTTCAAACATAAATCTTAATATCCCTATCTCCTCCGCACTCACTAAGCTAAGCTAACCATAACTAAGAGGCTGCTGTTTAAGGAATTGCATTGCCTAATTTGCACCATCCATACCTAGCTCTTAAGTGCAAGCGTTGTATGTATGAGCTCGGGATCTGCTGCTTAGAGGAATAACTGTCATGCTCTTTCCAACATTATGTTTTTACATACAATGGTAAGGGAATTGGTTATCCATTTTAGTTCATATTTAATGTGAACAAAGAAAGTTACTTTTCGTTTCAGTGAATTTTTATACTCGATACCGAAGGTAAAGAGTATATTGGGTTTGTGCAATGTCCGTCATGGTGTCTGTCCGTCTGTCCGTCTGTATGAACGCAACTTTTTTCCACACCCTTCAAGCTAGAGACTTGAAACTTTCCAATTCTCTTTATCTATGGGATCGTAAATTAAAGTGTCAAGATTGGGGTTCTACGATAACTGGGGGGCTGGCAAATCGATAAATTCGATAACTCAAAAACGATAAATCCGCATATTTCACACACCCTTACAGCTAGATCTACCAAATTTGGTGAGAAGATAGCTACTAGCAACCCCCAAAAAACTGCATCAAAAATTTTGGAGCCACGCTCCCCATTCCACCCCCAGCCCCCCCCCCCCCCCCCCCCCCCGCATTTTAAAGTCAAAAAAGCCTATATCTCCCACAGTTTTTGAGCTAGAGCCACCAAATTTGGTGCCAAGATAGGCGATGATGACCCCTCAAAAACTGCATCAAAAGTTTGGATGCCACGCCCACCAATACCGCCCTAGCCGCCCCCAGATGCCCCAACGCTTCGTCAAAAACGAGAATGCGTGTATCTTCCAGATTTGTTGAGCTAGAGCCACCAAATTTGGTAGGAAGATAGCTGGGAACGAACCCCAACAAACTGCATCAAAGTTTTGGAGCCACGCCCACCCATTCCGCCCCCAGCCCCCCCGCATTTTAAAATCATAAAAGCTTATATCTCCCACAGTTTTCAAGCTAGAGCCACCAAATTTGGTGCCAAGATAGGCGATGATGACCCCCCAAAAACTGCATCAAAAGTTTGGATGCCACGCCCAGCCATACTGCCCCCAGCCCCCCTTTCCCCACTCTTTACAAACTTCGAGCTGGAGTCACCAAATTTGGTATGAAGATAGCAATTGACATTTCGCAAAGATCTGCAGTAAAAATTTAGATGCCACACCCACCCATACCTCCCCCAGCCCCCCTTTCAACAGCTCTTACAAACTTTCAGCTAGAGTCACCAAATTTGGAAAGAAGATAAATGGTGGCATCCCTATCTGCATCGGAGAATCTTTAAGGCAGCGTACACCCCTGCCCCATCCGTACCCCTTTGCAATCAGGCCTCTTTTTACCTGTTTTAATATTGTTATCGAGTATGCCGCAATCGGTTGCGTAAATATATAAGTTCACTTAAAATACGTATTTTATGATAAGTTATAATAAAATTTAATTGCTTGTGAGGTAGGCCAAATGCCGGCCTCCCCACAATACATTAATGGAAGCAGCAGTATTATTATTTTATATCATTAAACATTATTATTATTATCATTTCAATCATTGAGATATTTAGACGAATGCGAAATACTTTGAAGTAAATATTAATGGAATCAATACAATGTTAACGTGAACAGACCTTAAGTTTAGCATAAGTATAGTACGGTGAAGGGCATAGAATAAGCATAGTATAAGATAACTTAAGAGAGCAGCGCAAGAAGAGCGACAGTCGTGTGCACTCTCACACGATCCAAATGTCGCGACCCACGATCTAGATGTCGCGACCCACAAAGGCGAAAAGGGCGCGCTCAGGCTGAGCGCGAGACGACGGAATCAATCGAAAGGTGGGAGCGAATGTGAACAGACGTGAACGCGGGTGTCGAGACAGAAGAACATAATAAGTGAAGGCGAGTTTAGTGACAGAGATTGGTCCCAAATTAGAATTAGATTGGCGTGGACGCGATTCCCCCATCCTAAGGTTGAGAATAAACCATAAGTGGAACCGGGTAAAGTAAGTTGTCAAATAAAAGTTAAGAATATTCCAAATCCTCGTGCGCCGAGAGGCGCTGATCGGTAGACGCATACGCGCGCGGTTATATACATATGCATACGTGCACATTGTGCACACGCGGTCGGCAGACGGGTAGGTGCGTTTTGGAATTATTTTTGGTTAGGGTCTGAATGATCGGCGGCACGCGTGCTGTGGCTCGTCCCGCACGCTTCCCATATCACACGGCCGGTTCGGTAACGGAGCTTTGGCATCCGCGCGACCTCGATTCGCGAGGGAACATAACCTGTGCTATCGGTGGTACTTGCACTGTGGCTTGCCCCGTGCGCCTCCCTGATCGCCAGCCGTCGCGAAATCTTAACACCGGTGTGAAAGCGGACTAACTTGCCTCCAACTCGCGAGTACGTTTCAGCAAATTCAAATATTTCTTGTAACGTGGAACCTTGGCCGGACTGAGTTTCATACCCCGGCCAAAATCACTACTTTACAAGTGGCGCCCGAGCAGGGACGTAAACGCGTAAGAGGAGTAGTGCGGTTTGGAATTAAAAATCCCAAAAAAAAAAGCATTACTAGCAAGTGTTCGTAGAAGGAGTATACCCGGTCATACCCTGTATTGTCACGCGTGCACAAAAAGGGGGAAAAAAAAACGGATTGAGTCCAGGGTTTTTTTTTTGTGCAATTGTCGCCGCACAACGAAAGTGACGGTGGAAGCGTATACACCAATTGTTAGAACGGGAATTGAACACCTGCAAGTCGAGTCGGTAGCAAAAGTGACGGTTGAAGCGGGTGCACCGATTAAGTAAACGGGATCGCAAAAAGAAAACGGGCGATTGAAATCATTTGCGGCGCGACGAAAGTGACGGTGGAATGGGACACACCGATTGAAAGAACGGGAATCGCGCATGTGCAAGGTGGCCGTCGACGCAGCCGCTAAGCAATAAAAAGTACAGCACACGCCGCTTAACCAAAAAACGAAATTGGTGGTGGCTTGGTGACCGACAGTGAACAGTGGTAAGAGTGAAGTTGAAAAGTTAAAATCGAACAGTGGGACAAACGAAATTGAAAGTCGATCGAGTGATAGCGGGTTTTACTAACTGAAAGTCAAACGTAAATTTTATATATAAAAAAAAAAGTAAAAAAATTTAATTAAATCATAACTTAATAAAACAAGGAAGTTTAAAAGAAAAAATAATTAATAAAAAATATAAATAATTCATGAAATAAAAAAATAATTTTTGGGAAAAAAACTAATAATAAATATTTTTTGTTGAAAAGAAAATAATAAATAATCATAAAAAAGGGGGAAAAAAAATATATAATTAATTCTTGGAATAACTATTTTGAAAAAAAAAAAATAAATTATTATAATTCAACAAAATTCAACTAAGACTTTGACTCGCAAAATTTAAAACAGTTAAAAAAAAGTTAAATAAATTATAATAAAATTAAAACTCGACGCTAGAATACTAGTTCTACAAAACGACTAGAAATTTTTAACCAAACAATGAGCGAGCCCAGCAACGCGTCACCGAGAGACAATGGCAACCCAATCGTAGGCGTAAGATGGGTGTACCACTGCCGCAAGGAGGAACTTGAGAAGATCGCACAGGAACTCGGCCTAGAAAAAATTGGAAAGGTAGAAGAGCTTCGGAAACGGGTATGTACGTTTATTAAAGAGTGTTTCCATGACTTGGAGACTCGGACCCGGTAGCTAGAATGGGAGTCCCAGTTCACGAAAACCAGCGAATCACCCGCTGCGAATAGCATTTCCGCCGGGCGGTTGCAACAGCGCACAGTGGCGCCCGTAGAACAAGTCAAGTGTCAAAAATCAAAAAATGCATGTGCCTCTAAAAAATATTGAATGAACCTACTTTATAGGAAATTTTCCAGCGATTTCAAATCTGCAATCCATAATGTAACCGGATTTTTGTTTAGAAGATATAGCTTTTCAAAGTTGTCTGATTTTTTGTGTTACATAAAAATCACAATTTTAAGGTAATTTGGGAGATACAATATCTCAAAACCTAAGTTACGGTTCGTCATTATTTTTGGTTCTATTGATAGATCTATTTATTAAGAAAAGAATAAAAAAAAATTATACTGTTTGCTTTGCGTTTGGCCAGGCAATTCAATATTTACCAACTATCCACTTTTTCACTATTTCTCAACTTTGATGGAAAATAAAAAAAAATTATATCACATTATATCGGCTATTTTTTTAAATTAATTTCTTTGATTATTCCTCTATTAAATGCAAAAAGTTTCATGTGCCCGTTTTTGCCCCTTTTTTTTAAATGTAAAAAAGTGAAAAAAGTCATAGGAAAAAAATGTGTTGCATGCATTTTTGGGCAATTTATGACATATAACCGTGAAAACCCATTTTTGTTGTTGTTGTTACGTTCGTTATTGTGAAGATACTTGACTTTTGTTTTCATTCTGTAATGCTTACCTGAGATCATTTGTCAAATCCTGTTCCCTAAATTCAGGTGCAGTAACAGGATATACAAATAAATTACCAGGTACGCACCGAATACAGAACTTGCGTTGGCGTACAACTAGTCACACATCCCATTCAGGTAGGCACAAATCTTATTCGGACACGTGCCAAGTACCCAAATTGCATAAATTGACCTTATTGACCTGGACTTATACAAACAATAGGTAAATTTGTTAGGCATGAAAGCTAACTCTTTTCTTGAACCCTTAATCCAAACGGTATATATCAGATAATAGATTAGACTATATAATGAAATAAAAACTATAATCCTGGATTAGTCTACGACTGAAAGTTGGCGAGACAAGTACTGTTTTACACTTCAAACATGTCGTTGAGCAACCATAAATTATTTGACCTGTTTAGGAAGTCAACCACATTACAAAGTTTCACGGAAGCTGCCTTCGAAGAACTTGATAGTTTATACGGCAATATACAGAGAAGCGAAGATATAAAAAATAAACTCTGCATGATGTATGCCAGTCTAAACTCACGATGGATAAAAACAAACAGAATGACTGAGAGATTCAACACCAAACACCAGGACTGGCTTAATAGTGATACCATCCTGGGTTCATTAACAGAAGATGAACCCAGCACATCCACCGGACGAGCAAGAGGAAGGCCGACTAAAGGCATGGAAGAGTGTTCAAATTTAACAAGAAAGAGGAAACTCGCTGATTCAACAAATGATTTATCTACGGAACATTTATCGGAAGCGCTGTCTATTAGATATACAAAGGATGTTGAAAAAGTAAGGTCACACATTACAAAAGCAGTTGCTATTGCAAGCCCACCGCGACTTCAAAGAATCAAGAAAAGCATTCCCACGCCCCCAAACACAAACCTTACAAAGTATGGTCCCGAAGAAGCTTTGGCGTTGTTTATGGACTTAGAGCTTTCAAAAGAGAAATATGAGATACTACGGGCATCTTTGAGGCAACATGGAGCTGACATTTTACCGGGATACAAACATGTTTCGAAAGCAAAATTAGATTCACGACCACTGCATACGGAGTTTACTGAAGTCTCTGTAAAAACTAACATGCAGGATCTAATGGACCATACAACAAAACGGCTGTTGGAGAGTCTTGCTGAAAATGTGGTTGAAGCTCTTCCTGAGAATCTGACATTGATCAGTAAATGGGGCTGCGATGGATCATCTGGACAAAGCGTGTATAAGCAAAGAATATCATCCGATGACGCTACAATATCGGACGGAAACATGTTTATGGCATCCGTTGTTCCTTTGCGGCTAAAGTCTGATGATTCTTTACACTGGAAAAATGAACGGTCAACTTTGTCATGCCCAATTTGCAAAAAGACGCAAAAAAACTTCGACGATTTAAATGATTCTACAAATGAAGAGAATTATGAATTTGGGATCTCACCATTGCACGCAAGAATAAGATGTATGGAGTTCTTGCTGAAATTAGCGTATACGCTTCCACAAGAGGTTGAAAACTTTGACGAAAACACATCAAACAAAGATAAGGAAAATATCAGAAAGAAGCGAATACAGGATGCGTTTTTCAAACAAGTTGGACTTAAAGTAGACTGCCCCAAGTACGGATACGGAAACTCAAACGATGGAAACACTTCAAGGAGATTTTTTGAGAATGATGAAGCTGTAACTCAAATCACAGGGATAAACAACCAAATCGTTAAGAGATTGGGAACGATCTTAAATGTTTTGAACTGCAAGGGAAAAGTTGATTCTGCCAAATATGGAGAATATGCTTCAAAAACTGCATCACTTTTAGCAGAATTATATCCGCAGAAAAAGTTGACCCCGACAGTCCATAAAGTATTGGCGCATGGCAAGGATATAATCGAGTATCAGTCTTTGCCAATTGGAGAGCTCTCTGAAGAAGCACAAGAGTCCCTTAATAAGTTTTATAAAAAATACAGATTGCTAAACACTTTCAAAGCTTCAAGGGTGAGACAAAATGAGGACCTCTTCAACATGTTAGCAGCATCTTCAGATCCACTAATTTCATCACTGAGGCATGTTAAGTCACGAAAAGAATTAGAAAATACTTATAGTTCAGAGATGATTTCTCTTTTAGATATACCATCTTTTACGAATTGTGATGAATATTTTACAAAAAATTAATAAAAAAAAATAAAAAAATAAAAAAAAAATTATTTTTAATTATTTTAATATTAATTTTAGATTATAAAAACCATTAAAACGAAACAATAAAAATCAAAAAATTTAAAAAATATTTTTTTTCCTTCCCGTAAAGTTGATTTTTCCACAAATTTCATTTCATTTCATTTGCATACCCATAAATAGGCACAGAAAAATCGTAGAATTCATTTCAAACGCTCATTTTATAGGTTGATTAATTATCTATCATATGCTTTTTAAATTGTTCGATTATCTCATTTGGTTCAGTTAGTTATGATTTTTGATATGAAAAAACTCAAATGGCCCCACTGTGCGTCGTTGCATTTGCCGCAACCGGTCGTCTGGCCTTTGCCGACCACTCCGAGGCCATCGGAAACGCTGCAGAGCTCGCTCTTTCGGGCTTATATGAGCTATTTACTGGTCAACGTCAAATAAACACGCTGATGCGCGACGAGTTGACAAAAATTGAGAGGCTGCATGAGGCAGCTCTAAGGTTGAGCAAGCCACAAGTTGCAGTGGGTGTTACACAAACATCACCACCCAATACTGTGCGCACCCTTAATAGGAACAGGGAGCAAGTAGCTCACCATACTGGAGTCGCCCGCCGCATAGCTAGCAGGTCAACTCCTAAGCGCCCTAGGGATCTGCAAGAGTTAAGAGGCACACCGCCCAAAAAACAGAAGCAAGGTTTCTCCAACGCCCCTCTAGAGAGGCCTGCACCACAGGCAGCACCAAAGATGGCACTTCAGACTGCTCCGCAGGCTGCACCAAGAACGTCCTTTACAAAAGTGAAGCTGAGAAAATCGTCTCACAGGCGTAACCGAGCGGATGCTATTGCAATATTTGGTGTTGACGGCTGCAGCTACGCCGACATGCTAGGGCTCGTGGCAGAATTATTCTCGCGAGTGACTTCAATGCATGGGCTCTGGAGTGGGGCAGCGTTTTCAACAAACACCAGAGGCAGAGTGCTCTTGGAGACGCTTGCTGCACTGGATGTTGCTTTTTTAAAACAGTGGCAATGGAAATACTTTTTCAAGAGCTGGGGCAGGCTCAGTAATTGACCTCACGTTTGTTAGCCCATCCTTATTCAACGCAGCTCAGTGGGTAGTCAGCGACATCTACACAGCCAGCGACCACAATGCCATTATATGCACACTTGCTGGCCAGCAAGAGCGTAGTGTGCATAGCGCGCCGAACGCGAAACGCTACCGCCAGGAAACATTTGACGCCGCGGTGTTTTCCAGAGCAATCGCGCAGCTATCCACATCGGGCTCCGCTGAATCTCGTGCAGCACAAATGGCTGCGCAAATTTCCTCGGCATGTGACAGCAGCATGGCACTGTGTTGTCCCTACAAGCTGCCCCACATCCACACGTATTGGTGGAACGCGGAGATTGACATGGCACGCCACGCCTGCATTAGAGCCAGAAGGCTATGTCAACGCGCAGTCAAAAGACCTCATTTTCAGCAAGACGTGAGGAATACAGGCCAGCTAGAGGTACTGTAATATATAAATACAACAATATAGTAATAGAATTGGCCTTAGGCAAATAAACGTAAACCCACGGTGCCAAAGCTTTTAACTTTCAAGCTTAAGCACCCACACGTGTCAAATACAGTTAGGAGCTTTTAAGCTTCCAAGCTTAAGCTAATCTAAGCTTGCACGCACAAAAATGCACCTTAGTGGTAAAAGGCGTAGACCGCCACCATACTAATATGAAAAAAAATATATATAAAAAATACATTTTAAATACGCACTTAAAAAAAAAAAACTAAAAAAAAAGGTATATATTCTTATTTCACCCAAAATTAAGCAATTATAGAAAGTATGCTTATGAGAATAATTATTAAAAAAAATAATTATAACGGCAACGACAGCTATGGCGGAAAAAGACAACGACAGCAACGGTCAGTTTCAGCAACGGCAACGAGGAACAAAAAGTGACTTAGCGTGGGAAAGTCGTCGGGGAAAGGTCACCGTCCGTCACCACCCCCGAAGCGAGGAGAGGGTGTGAGGTAGTGAAAACTACAACACATTTATGTTTTGTTCCCGGTCGTTGTTGTTGGTACGACCGAGATACTTTTTAGCTGCATATACCATGCATTAGCGCAACGCAGAGCGGAGCAAAAGTATCTCGGAACTAGTTGGCATGTTTTGCATGACGCTTAGCTGAAAACGTGCAAAGACCCAGAATTGGGAAGAAGAAGACTGGCGAGGCAATTAGGCGGATTTGCTTAATTAGTCTTGCAAGTGCGCAAATCCGGGGCAGTTCGCAGTTTTCCGAGCGAGCTCTAACAAATCGGTACGCGCGAGTGGTAACCGCAGTGACACGCAAGGACAGTAACAACGGCCACGATCATTGGCAGCGCCCGGCAGCAAAGTCAGCAGCAGTGACCACAACACTCCACACACCCGGCATCGACACCAGCACGCACACAGGCATACACACACACTCAACACACCCGGCATCGACACCTGCACGCACACAGGCATACACACTCTCCACACACCAGGCATCGACACCAGGCATCGACACCAGCACGCACACAGTCATACGCACACACCCAGGCTTATACTCACACTCAGGCACCCTCAGGCATATGAATACGCACCGGCATCCACACACACCCAGGCTTACACAAACACACCCAGGCTTATACTCACGCACAGGCACACTCAGGCATATACACACACCGGCATCCACATACATCCATGCCTATACACCCCCGCACACTGGCACACTCAGTCACGCACACAGGCACACTCAGGCGAACCCACAGACACACCGGCACACACACCCAGGCTTACACACACACACACAGGCATATACACACGCACCCGACACAACTAGTTGTTCAAGTGCAGACGCGTTTCGAATCGCTCCGTCCAGCTGTCGTTTTGCGGTGCCATACCTGTGCAATATCAAAACAAAGGCAGCTTGAATCGTTTCGGTGATAGTGCCGGTTAACTTACCTGTGCGTCTGTTTGCTACCGCCACGCGCGTTCTTTGGCAATACTCGTAGCCGTCTACAGTAGCCTCCCCCAGCGGCAGATCGCCCGCGCGGAGCTTCTTTGTGGTGTGCTGTTTGTGTTTGTGTTTTTTAACTAATACACTGCCAGCTGATCGCACGGTGTGCAGGGCTGGTTGCCTTATATAGCAGTGCCTTCCGAGCAACCAGCGCTCACCGGTTTTTCCTGATTCGCAACAGATGGCGCTTTTGGCTTTTGGTTCAAGTCTTACTGGAGGTGTCTCCGGTGCGGGCGGTTTGTGTACCGGAAGACTATAAAAAGTCATTGCATATACAAAAGGGCCCACGCAAAGTGTAGTATACCAAACAGGCGCGGTTCTCTTTTTGTTGTTCAAGTAGCAGTCTTCAAGCAGAGTATAGCAAAAGCCACGGATACGGCAATTACCAACCCCTTCCAGCGGTATAACCCCCAGCGGTTCATACCATAGCTAAACCTTTGGTCAACGTGCGACTGCACAAATGGCTGCGCAAATTTCCTCGGCATGTGACAGCAGCATGGCACTGTGTTGTCCCTACAAGCTGCCCCACATCCACACGTATTGGTGGAACGCGGAGATTGACATGGCACGCCACGCCTGCATTAGAGCCAGAAGGCTATGTCAACGCGCAGTCAAAAGACCTCATTTTTCAGCAAGACGTGAGGAATACAGGCCAGCTAGAGGTACTGTAATATATAAATACAACAATATAGTAATAGAATTGGCCTTAGGCAAATAAACGTAAACCCACGGTGCCAAAGCTTTTAACTTTCAAGCTTAAGCACCCACACGTGTCAAATACAGTTAGGAGCTTTTAAGCTTCCAAGCTTAGCTAATCTAAGCTTGCACGCACAAAAATGCACCTTAGTGGTAAAAGGCGTAGACCGCCACCATACTAATATGAAAAAAAAAATATATATAAAAAATACATTTTAAATACGCACTTAAAAAAAAAAACTAAAAAAAAAGGTATATATTCTTATTTCACCCAAAATTAAGCAATTATAGAAAGTATGCTTATGAGAATAATTATTAAAAAAAATAATTATAACGGCAACGACAGCTATGGCGGAAAAAGACAACGACAGCAACGGTCAGTTTCAGCAACGGCAACGAGGAACAAAAAGTGACTTAGCGTGGGAAAGTCGTCGGGGAAAGGTCACCGTCCGTCACCACCCCCGAAGCGAGGAGAGGGTGTGAGGTAGTGAAAACTACAACACATTTATGTTTTGTTCCCGGCGTTGTTGTTGGTACGACCGAGATACTTTTTAGCTGCATATACCATGCATTAGCGCAACGCAGAGCGGAGCAAAAGTATCTCGGAACTAGTTGGCATGTTTTGCATGACGCTTAGCTGAAAACGTGCAAAGACCCAGAATTGGGAAGAAGAAGACTGGCGAGGCAATTAGGCGGATTTGCTTAATTAGTCTTGCAAGTGCGCAAATCCGGGGCAGTTCGCAGTTTTCCGAGCGAGCTCTAACAAATCGGTACGCTCGAGTGGTAACCGCAGTGACACGCAAGGACAGTAACAACGGCCACGATCATTGGCAGCGCCCGGCAGCAAAGTCAGCAGCAGTGACCACAACACTCCACACACCCGGCATCGACACCAGCACGCACACAGGCATACACACACACTCAACACACCCGGCATCGACACCTGCACGCACACAGGCATACACACTCTCCACACACCAGGCATCGACACCAGGCATCGACACCAGCACGCACACAGTCATACGCACACACCCAGGCTTATACTCACACTCAGGCACCCTCAGGCATATGAATACGCAACCGGCATCCACACACACCCAGGCTTACACAAACACACCCAGGCTTATACTCACGCACAGGCACACTCAGGCATATACACACACCGGCATCCACATACATCCATGCCTATACACCCCCGCACACTGGCACACTCAGTCACGCACACAGGCACACTCAGGCGAACCCACAGACACACCGGCACACACACCCAGGCTTACACACACACACAGGCATATACACACGCACCCGACACAACTAGTTGTTCAAGTGCAGACGCGTTTCGAATCGCTCCGTCTAGCTGTCGTTTTGCAGTGCCATACCTGTGCAATATCAAAACAAAGGCAGCTTGAATCGTTTCGGTGATAGTGCCGGTTAACTTACCTGTGCGTCTGTTTGCTACCGCCACGCGCGTTCTTTGGCAATACTCGTAGCCGTCTACAGTAGCCTCCCCCAGCGGCAGATCGCCCGCGCGGAGCTTCTTTGTGGTGTGCTGTTTGTGTTTGTGTTTTTTAACTAATACACTGCCAGCTGATCGCACGGTGTGCCAGGGCTGGTTGCCTTATATAGCAGTGCCTTCCGAGCAACCAGCGCTCACCGGTTTTTCCTGATTCGCAACAGATGGCGCTTTTGGCTTTTGGTTCAAGTCTTACTGGAGGTGTCTCCGGTGCGGGCGGTTTGTGTACCGGGAAGACTATAAAAAGTCATTGCATATACAAAAGGGCCCACGCAAAGTGTAGTATACCAAACAGGCGCGGTTCTCTTTTTGTTGTTCAAGTAGCAGTCTTCAAGCAGAGTATAGCAAAAGCCACGGATACGGCGATTACCAACCCCTTCCAGCGGTATAACCCCCAGCGGTTCATACCATAGCTAAACCTTTGGTCAACGTGCGACTGCACAAATGGCTGCGCAAATTTCCTCGGCATGTGACAGCAGCATGGCACTGTGTTGTCCCTACAAGCTGCCCCACATCCACACGTATTGGTGGAACGCGGAGATTGACATGGCACGCCACGCCTGCATTAGAGCCAGAAGGCTATGTCAACGCGCAGTCAAAAGACCTCAGTTTTCAGCAAGACGTGAGGAATACAGGCCAGCTAGAGGTACTGTAATATATAAATACAACAATATAGTATAGAATGGCCTTAGGCAAATAAACGTAACCCACGGTGCCAAAGCTTTTAACTTTCAAGCTTAAGCACCCACACGTGTCAAATACAGTTAGGAGCTTTTAAGCTTCCAAGCTTAAGCTAATCTAAGCTTGCACGCACAAAAATGCACCTTAGTGGTAAAAGGCGTAGACCGCCACCATACTAATATGAAAAAATATATATATATAAAAAATACATTTAAATACGCACGTAAAAAAAAAAACTAAAAAAAAGGTATATATCTTATTTCACCCAAAATTAAGCAATTATAGAAAGTATGCTTATAAGAATAATTATTAAAAAAAATAATTATAAAAAGTTTAAACATACCTAATAAACTACAAAGTAGTGGGTACTTATGAAATATAGACATATATGGATAAAAATTTAAATGAGTTAAAAATTAGAAGATAAATTTTTTTTAAATCATACAAATGCATTAATAAGTCAATTAATATTCAAACTTATACTTCGAATAAACACTTAGAAATAATTTTTTATAATTTTAATTATATTAAACAATTTTTCCACTCAAACCAAAATAACTTTGACTTAGAAACAAAAACAAAATATATTGAATACATTAATTCTTGGAAGATAAAATCAACATAATCGCTAGTAAATATAATCTAGAATACACATTACCAACAGAACTTGAAACAGAAGCCACGTTTAAACCAATAACAGAAAAAGAAGAAAATAAGACAGAACAAAACACACGTTCGAAAAAAGATCATAACATGGGGCAAACAAGTATAGAATTCATGAACTCAGCTTCAAATTGGTCCAAGAGTTTGACGGAAGGAGCGAAAGCTTGCAAAGTTTCATCGACTCGCTAGAACTATTAGATGACATAAAAGACACCCACGAAACAATAGCAATTAAAATAATTAAAACAAAGTTATAAGCTGACGCTAGACTACTAGTTACTAATGAAAACAAAATCAGCTGTATAATCAAAACTTTGCAGAACAATATAAAAGGCGAAACAGTAGCGGTTATTGAAGCAAAATTAATGAATCTAAAACAAAACGAAAAGTCGGCCAGCGCGTATGCAACAGAAATAGACAATTTAACCAAAGCTATAAAAAGAGCTTACATCTTAGATAGCCTTTGTATGGATACAGCCCAAAAGTTTGCCACAAATACAGCCAAAAAGGCAATAACAATAAATTGCACAAACAGCAAAGTTCGCACTATAATGGAAGCGGGCCAGTTTAAAGACATGAACGAAGTTATAGCAAAATTTGTAAGCACAAATACAAACATAGAGCTGGAAAAAAGTATATTTCTAACTAATAGAAACTCATACAGAAATATTAATAGTGCCTACAATAATAGAAGCTACTACAACCAAATAGCCAAAACAATAACAGAAACAACAGAAACTACAACGCGAATAGGAATTACAATAACCAAAATTACCAACACAATAATAGAAACAACCCAAACTTTAGATCCTACAATAATAACAATAATCAAAGCAACAATAACTATAGAGAAAACGATAGATCTAATAACAATAACAATATAAGAGTAACAAACGAATATACACAGCAGGAAAACTCCGAAGGTCCCTTGATAGTAGAACAATAATTCATAAAATATATAGCGTTAACCTCAACTTAACTAGTTTCATAAATATAAATTTTAGCGAAAATATTAACACTAATCTGTTGATTGACACAGGAGCGGATGTATCCCTCATATAACTCAAAGCTGTGCCAAACATACAAAGAATTAATAGAGAAAAGAACACAAGACTTAATGGCATTGGTAAAGATATACTGTACACATTAGGAGAAATCAAATTAGACTTTAAGAACCAACCGGTGCAACACGGCTTTCAAGTTGTACAAAACGATTTCCCAGTCCCCTGCGATGGTATAGTAGGACTTGACTTCATTAAAAAATTTAATTGCACGATCAATTACGAAACAAACTGGTTAACCAGTAAACCACACAGCATAAAATATAACATCAACATACCCATCGAGACGCACAATTCAAATAGAATACTAGTTACACCAGCACGAACAGAAACTATCGAAAAAGTACACTTAAAAAAATTAACGGATGTTTTTGTACCAAGCCAGGAACTTCAACCAGGAGTTTTTATAGCAAATGCCATCATATCAAAACTTTCCCCATACGTAAGAATCATCAACACAAACACTACGGAGGCACATAATACCAAAATCCACCTAGTACACGAAAATTTGTCAAACTACAATATAGTTCCTATAAAACCAAAAATCATAAATACAGGAAATAAAGAAATTATAATGGAAAAATTAAGGAAAAATTTTCCAAAGTTTATAGAACAAAACTTTCTCAACTATGCGAAGAATTTCACGAAATATTCGCAATAGAAACAGACCAAATATCAACAAACAATTTCTACAAACAAAAACTAAGACTAACCAATCCTAACCCGGTATACATTAAAAACTATAGAATCCCACACAGTCAAAAAGAAGAAATTAATAAACAAGTGGACAAATTGATCGATGATGATATTATTGAACCATCTATATCTGAGTACAATAGTCCAATTTTATTAGTTCCAAACAAATCCTTACCGGGAAGCACAGAAAAAGGTGGCGATTGGTAGTAGATTATAGAAAAATAAACAAACAGTTAGTTGCAGATAAGTTCCCTCTTCCCAGAATGGATGACATACTAGATCAGTTAGGACGGGCACAATTCTTCTTCTGTTTAGATTTAATGTCAGGATTTCACCAAGTAGAGTTAGAAGAAAGTTCACGCAATGTAACGTCATTTTCTACGGACAAAGGCTCATTTAGATTCAAAAGGTTACCATATGGCCTCAAGTAGCGCCAAACTCATTCCAAGGAATGATGTCCCTAGCCTTCGCAGGCCTAACACCTTCCCAAGCATTCCTTTACATGGACGACCTGATAATATTAGGATGTTCCGAGAAACACATGTTGCATAATTTAAGAGACGTGTTTACCACGTGCAAAAAGTATAATTTAAAACTACACCCAGACAAATGCGCGTTCTTCAAACATGAAGTAACGTTTCTAGGTCACCAGTGTACAAACAAACCAAGTTCAAAACAATTAAAGATTATCCCATACCCAAATACGAGGATGAAGCTAAAAGGTTTATCGCGTTCTGTAACTATTATCGTAGATTTATCCCAAATTTTGCCGAAACGGCGCATTGAATAACTAGACTATCCAGGAAATTAATTTATAATTTTTAACTGGGACAACAACTGTCAGACCGCATTTGAATACTTGAAAAAGCAGTTACCCAGTCCAAGGATCCTACAATACCCTGATTTCGAAAAATAATTCTGTATTACCACTGACGCAAGTAAAATAGGTTGCGGAGCAGTCCTAAGCCAAAAACATGGAGACAAACAATTGCCAATCGCTTACGCATCTAAAACTTTCACACCTGGTGAAAGCAATAAATCAACAATGGAACAAGAGTTAACTGCAATACATTGGACAATTCAACACTTAAAACCATACATATATGGAAAAAAATTTCTCATACAGACAGACCATCTACCATTAGTTTACCTATTTTCGCTAAAAAATTCAACATCAAAACTATTTAGAATAAGATTAGAATTAGATGAATATGATTTTACAATTCAGCACATCAGGGACCAGAAAATACGGCAGCAGACGCATTATCACGAATAGAATTTAAGGACATAAAAAACCTAGCTAATAATAACAATAACAATAATATACTTAAGGTTACCACAAGATCGACATCAAAAAAGGACATAAGCAAATCAACACAAAACAAAAACGAAATAGAAGATACACCAAGGGTGTTCGAAGCAGTAAGCCCGTGCGAGATAAAAAAGTATCCACAACTCACTTTTAATAAAAAGTCATGTTTAATAAAACAAGGAAAAGCAAGGCTAACAACATTTAAAACTAACGACATAGTCATTAATGGAATAATAGATCTAGATTTATTCTTTCCAAGGCTTGAAAAGAAGCCGGTGACTCAAATGTCAACAAACTACAAGTACGCACAGATGAAAAATTTTTAAAACAATAAAAGCAATAGACTTCAAAGTAAGGGCAATGAACATTTAAGAACAATTTATTTAGCTATTATACCGCCCGTAATTCATTTAGAAAAAAGACCCAAAAATACGCGAAATCTTAAAAAGATACCACGATAGCCCTATAGAGGGAGGCCATAGTGGCATTAACAGAATGGTGAATAAAATAAAAAGAGAGTTTTACTGGAAAAACATGACAAAAGACATTACCAATTACATAAAGGCATGCGAAAAATGCCTTAAAGCTAAGGTCCTTAAACATCCAAAAACTACAACAATCATAACACTAACCCCAGCTACAGCCTTTGACATCACAATAATTGACACAATAGGACCCCTACCTAGAAGAGAAAAAGGCTAAGAATATGCAATAACAATTATATGCGACCTTACTAAATATCTAGTGTCAATTCCCATCCCAAACAAAAGTGCCAAAACAGTAGCAAGGGCAATTTTTGAAAACTTCGTATTAACTTACGGGCCAATGAATACTATTCTAACAGACATACACTACTTTACATACTGCTTTAACGTAACGCCCTCAACTGCCCATGACTATTGCCCTTTCGAACTTTTGTTTGGTAAGCAACCAAGAAATTTTGCATTCTCAACAAAAGCTATAGATCCAATCTATAATATAGAAGATTACAATAAAGAATTAAAATATAAAATTCAAGTAGCTAACTATCAGGCACAACAATTAGTAGAACTTTTTAAAATAAAACAACAAAACAAAAAAATATTCAAGCAAAAAACCCAGAACTCAAACTAGGTCAAGAAATATTAATAAGAAATGAAACAGCGCACAAGCTAGAAAACAAATATACGCGAAACTATAAAATAATAAACCTAGACAATAAGAACAATGTAACCGTATTAGATAAGAACAAGTGGAAACGTTGCAGTCGGACGCAACCGACTGCGGCATACTCGATACCAGTATTAAAACAGGTAAAAAGAGGCCTGATTGCAAAGGGGTACGGATGGGGCAGTGGTGTACGCTGCCTTAAAGATTCTCCGATGCAGATGGGGATGCCACCAACTATCTTCCTTCCAAATTTGGTGACTCTAGCTGAAAGTTTGTAAGAGCTGTTGAAAGGGGGGCTGGGGGCGGTATGGGTGGGCGTGGCATCCAAAGTTTTGATGCAGATCTGTGTGGAATGTCAATTGCTATCTTCATACCATATTTGGTGATTCTAGCTCAAAGTTTGTAAAAAGTGGGGAAAGGGGGGCTGGGGCGGTATGGGTGGGCGTGGCATTTAAATTTTTGCTGCAGATCTATGTGGAATGTCAATTGCTACCTTAATACAAAATTTGGTGACTATTGCTCAAAGTTTGTAAAAAGTAGGGAAAGGGGGTGGAAGGGGTGGGCGTGGCTCCAAAACTTTGATGCAGTTTTTTGGGGGTCGTTGCAAGCTATCTTCCTGCCAAATTTGGTGGCTCTAGCTCCACAAATCTGGAAGATACACGCATTCCCGTTTTTGACAAAGCGTTGGGGCATCTGGGGGCGGCTAGGGTGGTATTGGTGGGCGTGGCATCAAAACTTTTGATGCAGTTTTTGGGGGGTCATCATCACCTATCTTGGCACCAAATTTGGTGGCTCTTGCTCAAAAACTGTGGGAGATAAAAGCTTTTCTGATTTTAAAATGCAGGTTGGCTGGGGGCGGAATGGGTTGGCGTGACTCCAAAATTTTGATGCAGTCTTTTGGGGTTCATTACCAGCTATCTTCCTACCAAATTTGGTGGCTCTAGCTCCACAAATCTGGAAGATACACGCATTCTCGTTTTTGACGAAGCGTTGGGGCAGCTGGGGGCGGCTAGGGTGGTATTGGTGGGCGTGGCATCCAAACTTTTGATGCAGTTTTTGGGGGGTCATCATCACTTATCTTGGCACCAAGTTTGGTGGCTCTAGCTCAAAAATTGTGGGAGATATAGGCTTTTTTGACTTTAAAATGCGGGGGGGGGGCTGGGGGCGGAATGAGGGGGCGTGGCTCCAAAATTTTTGATGCAGTTTTTTGGGGGTTGCTAGTAGCTATCTTCTTACTAAATTTGGTAGTTCTAGCTGTAAGGGTGTGTGAAATATGCGGATTTATCGTTTTTGAGTTATCGAATTTATCGATTTGCCAGCCCCCCAGTTATCGTAGAACCCCAATCTGGACACTTTAATTTACTATCCCATAGATAAAGAGAATTGGAAAGTTTCAAGTCTCTAGCTTGAAGGGTGTGGAAAAAACTTGCGTTCATACAGACGGACAGACGGACAGACAGACAGACGGACAGACACCATGACGGACATTGCACAAACCCAATATATATAATATAATATAATATGTATAAAAATAAAAAGCAAACTGTTCACTTAGATAGAATAAAACTATTACCTAACCAATGAAAAAAAAAATATATATATATATATATTATTTATATATATATATATATATATATATATATATATATATATATATTGAATATTTAATTATATATATATATATTTTTTTTTTTTCCAAAAGAAAGGAGGTGTAATATATATATACAATAATACAGTAATAGAATTGGCCTTAGGCAAATAAACGTAAACACACGGTGCCAAAGCTTTTAGCTTTCAAGCTTAAGCACCCACACGTGTCAAATACAGTGAGGAGCTTTTAAGCTTCCAAGCTTAAGCTAATCTAAGCTTGCACGCACAACTAAACCAATGCTTATGAGTTACATTGACAATCCTATTCACCGTTAAATAAGTTATGCTTAAGAACTAGATAAGTAACTCTTCACACTTATGTTTACTTTACCTAGCCATAAGAACACATGCAAACTTTTGCTATAAATACGGACGCTGAGTACATAATAAATCACTTACAGTCAAGCTCTCGCCTTTCATTATAGTACGCTTAAGAGGGCGATTAAGGCGAGCAAGCGTGAATGCTACCTGCAGCTGTGCGACTCTGCTGAGCAGGATCCCTGGGGAAAGCGTACAAAACGGTGGTCAAACGTATATATGCTGGAAATCACCACCTCCCTTCCATGGAGCCAGATAGGATGCAGACCATTGTGGAGTGCCTGTTTCCTCACGGGAGATCGCAGGCCGAGCGCGTAGCGTCATCGCATAAGCAAGACAACACCGTACCAGCGGCCATCACACCAGATGAGGTACTTGGTGTAGCCAAAAACATCGCGGCGAACAAATCACCAGATCCGGATGGTATTCCAAACCAAGCGCTGAAGCTAGCTATGTCAATACAAGCCGAATAATTTGCCATTCTTTTCAATGCATGCCTGCATGAAAGGACCTTCCCACTCGTCTGAAAAGCCAGACAAACCGCCAGACAAACCGCCGGGGGAGCCTTCATCCTACAGACCAATCAGTCTGTTAAATAACATTGGCAAAGTGTTTGAAAAGCTACTGGAGGCAAGGCTAAGCAATGCGATAGACATAGCCGGCGGGCTGTCCCCTTACCAGTTTGGGTTTCGCAAAGCGAGGTCAACCATCAACGCCCTAAGCATGGTGGTCGAGATAGCAACCAGCGCTATTCAAGGCTCCAGATGGGCAGGAGGAGGGAAAGAGTATTGCCTCATAGTCACGCTGGACATTAAAAATGCGTTTAACTCCGCCAACTGGGAAGTCATCCTTAACGCTCTAGAGAAACTGCAGGTCCCCTCATATCTGCGTGACACAGTTAGGATCTACTTTGACGGACGGGTGCTGCACTACCGAACCACTGAAGGCATCAAAGTGCACAATGTTTCTGCAGGAGTTCCACAGGGATCTGTTATTGGGCCACTACTGTGGAACATTATGTACGATGGAGTCTTAAAGCTTAATCTTCCGGATGAGGCACACATAGTTGGATTTGCTGACGATGTTGCTATCGTCGTCGTTTACAAGGAGCTAGAGAATGCTGGGGCCGCGTGCAATACATGTATTGCCCGTGTGCAGGATTGGCTTAACCAGGCGGGATTGGAGCTGGCTGCGCACAAGACGGAGGCGGTGCTAGTGAGCAGCCGCAAGACGGTGGAAACAGCAAAAATAGTTGTTGGCCGGACTACGATTCTGTCCAAACGGGCAATCAAAT